>JANTPZ010003841.1:0-14382 GCA_025593235.1 Vachellia pachyceras
GTTTGATTTATTTGCAAATTGCAGACTGGGGTACTTCCTCCTTTTGTTCCATTTGCCCAGGCATTTGCTGCTGTGCTTACTGCTGTTCTTACTGGTTCTCTCTATTATGTAGCTGCCTCTCCTAAAGGTTATCTTTTGCTGCTGCTGCTTCTGCAGTTTGTCAGATTTTCCCCATTTTCTGCTGCTTTAATTTGTTCACACTGAATCCAAACTGGATTGGTTAGTTATTGCCTCTGACAAGTGTTGTTTCTTTGTTCTTAATCTTTCTTTCAGATCCCACTTACATCGTAGCACCGGTATTACAGTCTCGCTCGGGTCATCAAGATCTGAAAAAAATGTTTGAAGGTTCGATCCTTTTTCTCCTGTTACCTAAACATGAAAGCTGACTTGACTTGCCCATCTTTCCTCTTTTCCATTGTCTACTTTATTAAAATTCAAGAGAAGTGAAGCTAGTTAGTTTTTATTGGAAGTAGGGATTATCAGGTTTATGATAGATTATGAGGTCCTTATAAAGGAATGTAATCACCAAAAAAGTCATCCAACGAATGAGCATCATGCCATGATAAGTTCTAGTAACAACAAGTCCATATTGCATTCTGGTTATCGAGACTTTTTAATGGTTATATTCCTTCTTTGAGCAGTTACATAGAGATGAAGATTAAGCTGTTTCTCAGTTGCTAGTTGTCAACTAAGAACAGAAGCTGTTTCTGATTATGGTTAACTTGTAAATTTTGAAGCTTCATCAATGTCTGTTTCTGGTGTTGCAGCATGGTATGAGAAAAGGCAAATGAAGAAAATATATTCCCCGCTTCTGGAAGGATTGTTGGCCCTCTACCTAGGTTTCGAATGGATTCAGGTGTGTATATATCCTAATTTGTTTGTTTAATGGAGATACATAAGTTTCAGAGAGGCTAATCTCTTGATTTCTTAGTCAAAGGATGTTTTTTTAAAAAAAAGAATGACAATAATCGTGTGTTTATTGTAATGAAAATGTGACAGACAAATAACATTCTGGCTCCCATAATCACTCATGGCATATACTCTACCGTTATATTGGGGCATGGCCTTTGGAAGATTCATTACCACCAGCGAAGACTTCGTCAAAGGATCCAACAGCTCAAATCAGAAGAACAAAACTCCAACTAAATTTTGAAAAATGCTATCTGTTGTCTTGTCGGATAATAGAGTTGGGCTAACAAATGTATAGTTTGTGTGAGAGTTGTAATCATGTATATATAGGAATACAAGTGTACCATCAATACCCTGTTACTTCATCACAATTCTGTTGCTAAAATGATGGGGAAGGAAATCGCAGCTCTTTTTTTTTTATTGTCCTTTACAGTTCTGTTTTTTGTTAACTGAAGTATCCACGCCTCTTCTCGCAAAGAATCGAATTTTAGTTTATCACACTGAAAAATTAATTTTTCACTAGGCCAACCCTTGATGGCTTTTCAGTTATTTCTTGAATATGAAAAGAATGCAAAACTATGTTGTTAGCTAGGGAGTTCATGTCAGAACCTGAAGTTTGACTTGAGAAAGAAAGTTTCAAGTCGCAGGTAAACGAAGCAGATTGCTCAGTTACAACCTGTTCACACAGTTCAACAGGATTCAGGAAGACATGATGCAACACGTCGATCATGTGACAATTTTTCTTTGCCAGCTATTAGAATGTATTGAAGAGTCCCACGTAATGAATTGCAATTATAGAGTTGAGGCGGCTGTGGTCGAAAGGACTCTGAGTTATCTTGATAGAAAGGCAACATCAATATAAAACTAAATCAAAATGTTCAATTTAATAACATTTATCCCTTTATTCGAGGTAATTTTATTCCAGTTGAAGGATTTGGGCGTACTGACAAGTCGAACATGTACTGCAGATACTCACGCGGAATATGGATCACGAGAGTGGATTCAAATATGATACACAGCAAAGGCACGAAGAAGAGGGAGAGAACTTTCACAGAGGAGGAGAGAAAATTTGGTTCGAGAGCAGAGAACAAAATGTTCAGTTGTATTTCACGTATGCTCATGATCCTCAAATAAAGGGACGGAGAAAAAACTGTTCCGACGAAAATATTCATTTAATTTTCAAATTCACAATTTTGGGGAATATTACAACTTTGTTCTCACATGAGTCTATATTTACACATTTGACACATCACATGGATTTGTGTCTAATCCATTAAGGGTGTCCCATTTTCCAACAGAGGTACTATTGGGTACTAAAAGTGTATATCTCTTTCAAGAAAATATTATGAAATATTAGCCCTTTTTCACTATATGGTTCTTCAAGTGACAATGCGAATGTAACCTATACATATCTTTGCCAGCTAATGGAACCGATTTAGAACGTTTTAATTGGGCTACCACTCTGTTTTCAAACTAGGCCTTCTTCGGCCGAAAGAGAACAAAGGCCTTAATCAGTCATTTGCTGGATTAATTCAAGTTGGGCAAGAAGAAGTCTGTTCAAGCATATGTGAAAAAAATAAAATTGCTTAACAGCTTAAAAAAAATCAAACCTGACCCAATACCCAAAATCATTGAAGGGGATCGATCCAATATAGAAACAGAAATTAAAAGGGCAGGAACCAACGTGGATTGATTGAGTCTAGTAGAAAGGGGTAATCCCTCACAATGTTATGAACCAATGTTTATTGAAAGAGATGCTCATATTTAATGTTTAACGATGCCTTGTACAGGATTGTCTCCCTTAGATGGTTTCTTCTGCTTCAGCAAAAATGTCAAGAACCAATGGAGGGTTGGAACTAGTAAAAGATAGTTTCTCGTAACGTAACAAACTAATATTCGAATCCTTAGTAGGAGAGGTATCCACCTTTAGTGTCCGAGTATGCCTTGAACAAGATTGCATATAGTAAGATTGAAAAAAAGAAAAAAGAAATAAAAAACCAAGATCAAAAGGCAAACGCTTTCAACTGAAAAAAAAAAAAAGGCAAACACTTGCACACTGACAAAAGCGAAATGATAATTTGGAGGACTTTGTTCCATGTATAGTACTCTAAAATTGTCGGAGCGTGAATGGACTCAGTCTTGTATCGACATGATTGTTGATACCATTTTCTTTCGCCTTTCTTAATCATTATACCATTCCCTCTAACCATAGATTCTCTCTTTCACTTGCAATTCTTTTCTTATTTGGAATCCAGCTAACTAAAATCCTTTGGCAGGAAGACGTAACCAAAACACAATGATCAAACCTAAAACCCAAAACCCAAACATACATAGGTGCTGGCGAATTGTCATTCTCATAAAAAGACACACAAATGCGTGCCATTACAGAATGAGAATATATATATATATATATAGTTAGTGTATATTATATGTATGTGCCTATGTGTGTGTGTGTGATTTGTATGGAAGTGTCAGTTTTAGAACAGTCAAATGTAGAGAATTGGGAAGAGGTTCGTTCTCGGTGATGCAGAAGAAACAGAAATGAAAATTGAAGATTAGAGAATACACACACACAATGATTACTGATTGGTAAACTGGGTAAGCGAGCCCATGCAGTGACCATGGCTAAACCACAATTAATATAATCTATTCTCTCACACTCTTACCTAAGCCTCTGCTTTTAACAATTCCACCAACCCTCTTACTCATCTCTTAACTGTCCGAATCTTGCTCTACTTTCCTACGTGTGCTCAGCCTCTGACTTATCAAATTAAATTTAAACCAACCTTTGATGATGAACCCAAAAGAAAAAAAATATATTATCAAAAGCCAACAAAGCATGTATGCATATATAGCTCTTATAGGGTTTTCTTTTCCTATTTCTATTTTTTCTAAGTAGATGTATCCTATTTTTTTTTTGCCAAAACATGTATGGTACTATTGAAGACATTTTAACTGTTTAAAGCATCATCAAACACTAATTGTAGTCGTATATCCTATTAGGGCTTTCTTTTCAAAATTGAATATTTGAATGAATGTGTTTGTGGCTAGGGTTATCATTTGACTGTGTAGTTGAATGCAGACAGAGAGAGAGAGAGAGAGAGAGAGATGGCTAGAGTGGACACTGAATTCTTGGTTGTGGGATTTCTGAACATCGATATCAGTGACGGGGGAGAGAGAAGGACGATAAAAGAGAGGGATACATTGTGTGTACTATAGTAATACTAATATATAAGTTAATCAATTAATAAAGAAGTAATGGAAATTAAAAAGGGATGATAGGTAGGGTAGGGGACCAAGAAGCAGAGACAGAGAGGGAGAGAGGGCGAGAGGAAGCTGCCAAATGATCGACTTGAAGTGGTGGGGGTTGCAGACAGGGCCTATTAATTAATATTTTTTGTGTTGGTCTTAGCTGTCCCCCCCCGGCCCCACCCCCAACCTGTATGCTTCGTTTTCTCTCTTAATTCATATCTCTCTCTCTCTCTAACGTTCTAGGGCTTCCTCTCTTCGACCTCTCTACTTCATTCTAATTTCTCCATCATCAACTCCACACTCGCTCGTCTCCCGTAAGAGAAAACGATGAACAATCACTTTTATAGTAAAAATTCATCAGCGACATGTTATAATTATAAAAATTACTATAGCATATACCTTTTTTATGTGTTATATATAACACCTTTTTGCATAATGTTGAAGTGTTTAGGAAAAATCTTTATAGACAGACACACGCATAATAAGATTGAGTGTTTGTGCTGGTAGAAAAGTAGTCCATGATAAAAGGTCTTTTCATCCAGGCCCCCTACCATGTGAGAAGATAGAGAGAGGCCTGTACTGGATTAATAGTTCAGACTAGAGTTAGATTTTTGGAAGACCACCGCCATGCCACGATTCTGGTGCTTGCACAAGCAATTGTTTTTTTGATCCTTCGTACAGAAAACTCACAGCAGAAACTTGATGGTAACATACAGATCAACGTTAAGCTCATACATTGACAGAGGACAGATTATACGACGTAGATAGCTAGCTGTGCCCACCACACACGCATTTCTCATGTAGTCTATATATCTAGCTTGTGGTATTCAAACTTTGTTTTACTTTTTTTATATTCCTTTCTAGCATCAGGGGAACAAGGCAAAGTAATTATCTGCAAGCGAGGTTAATCAAGAAACTATAGCGAGTCAATGTGTGTGAGAAGAAGGAATAAACCAACCAACGTATAAACTTACTGTTCATTAAGGGTTGAAGAATGTTCACTGGTAGTTTGGTACTAGTGCTGCATATATAACTCCCATCATTAACACATTATCCATTTTGATGAAGAAAACTGAACTATAAAATAGATTGTATATTAAATACCAGAGTGAGTATATGGAGGGAGAGAGCTGCTAGCGTTGACACTAGATGTCTTATTTAGTTGGTAATCCGTATGTGTAGATTTGATCCAAAGTAATAAGCAAAACAGCCTAGTTGATTACAAATAACACTAGAATCGAATACGTAGGTTGATTCACACCAATGTTAACTTTGATTTCTTTTTACAGTTGAATTGAGGAGGAGTACGACAACTGATATTTTTTTTTTTTTGCCAACTACGACAACTGATATTGAGAAGCGGGAAAAGAGGATGATGGATTTAATTAGTAATTACTTTTTAGAGAGAGATTTATTGAGAGGTTACGTGTGTAAGGAATGTTGTGATGATTTTTAGGGACGCTATACATGAAATGTGCGGTTTGGGAGCAGCTTTTTGAGGAAGAAGCAAATATTTAAGAAAAGAAGAAGACACAGGCCTACCTAGTAATAGTGCCACAACAGGAAACAAACACCCTCTCGTTAGCCCACAACTCTACAATTCCTTTGTACTCTCCAAACACAAATATCAATTCTTTCTTACCTTCTTTACGCATTCTCTTCTCATTAATCAATCAATTAATTAATCCCTCATTAACTTCTGTCTCATTCATTCATTCAGTACGGGGATACGCCTTTATTTCTTCAGTCCCTTCCACCTATATTGTTCACTCATCTAACAAAACACGCAAGTTATTATTATTAACAAGATTTTATTAATGATTTTCTTTTGACAAAAATGTATGCATGCTACTGCTTTTTTTTGCCTGATTAATAATGGTTAATTAATTGGCCGCGCACTCTCTTTTGAGTTTTGACCAAGTTTTTAATTGGTTGGGGCTTTTTGAACAGGTAAGGTATATGTGTAAGACGGAAAAGTAGTGAAGCTACAGATTTTACGTTGTGTAATCCCTTTCAAGTGTGGGTCTGTATTTACTATCACTTCAGTAACTTTTACCATCTTTGAATAAAACAATCGGGAATAAGGGATTCACAGTACTCTTTCCCACCCCTATTGTTTTTTATTTTGTCCCATATGTCACCTTCATCAATTCCTGTATTCCCCGTGTGAATAATGTGTCATACATAACATAAATGATGATCTAATTTTTTTGACAAAAACATATTTATTTTTCTTAAAAAGTGAGAAACATTTAAGCAGCAATAGGAAAAACGGAGTAAATTCTGTAAAGAGAAATTGAAAATAAATAATAAAAAATTGCAATAAGTTGCAACCCACACAAGTCAGGAATAATGATATATACCTCTCTATAGATTATTTATTTTATGTTGATTTTTCCATTAGCATTACTTTGCAACGAAACACATATTTTTTTAGTTAAAACCTCTTCCCAAATATTTTTTTTGCTTATATAGGTATAAGTATCCTCTCATGGGAGATAATCTTATTTAAGACACTATTTTTATTAAATATGAATACATTTCTAAATAAGGATTCAAAACTTAATTCGTCATGTTGAGAGGAACTGACTCTTTTATTAGAACTCATATACATCTCAATATATAGCTTGGTCTAATCTTCTTGAATATTACTACTACTCTTTGATAAACAATGCTACTAGTTACGTTTTAAAAGAGTTTTATAGTTCAAAACATAAGTCCTTTTGCAAGCATTTGTGGAGCATTAATTGTTCCATTCCGAAGTCCTCTATTATTTGTATTCATTACTGCAAGTTAATGTTTCCTTTTTTTTGCCAGAGCAATTTAATGTTTCCAAAATTTATGATATTTATTAAAATTAAAGATGGAAACCAAAGAAATTTTCAAAAAAAAATTTATTGATGTGACTAACTCTTTTTTATTATGGTAACATTGTTAAAGTGTTTTTTATTAAGCACTAGAGCGAGTATAATTCAATTGTATCATTATTAGTTTTTTGTTTGCCATGAAGTGTATCATTATTAGTTGTGTATATGTATATTGTATTGTTATATGTGACACTTTGGACCAAGAATAAAACATGGATTTAGCGAAAATGGCTTATAGGTGGTTGTTTTCTTTGTGTTTTTGTTTTTGTCAAAACGTGGTTTTTGACCCAATTCTAACATGATTCCAATCACACTATCCACATAATAGAGATATCCTACTTATACCTTTGTGGTAATCTATGATAGAATTAGGGGAAATGACAAACCTATCCAATTATTTTTCCTTCAAATAACTATTAAATTTTGCAATTATCCAATGTCAAGACTAATTAAAGTATTCTTTTGATATCTCGTGAATATTTGACCTATTTGGTTGAACAAAATAAACCAATGTCTGGAGCTTATTTATAATAGACTATATATCACCCTCTTCCTTTTACTCTTTCAATGCATGTAGGGCTTGAGAATTATTTAATATACTTATCCAAAGTTTCAAACCTTTTAATTCATCTAAAAACTCAAATTCTAACTTCAGATATATGTTCTTTGATGTATGACTTAAGAAAAATATCCGAGAGCACAACTACTTTAAACACATCATTATTATGCATGGTTCTTTATTCTTCCAATTATATGTATATTATATAAAAGTTTAAACAGCACACATTGCTATAGGCTACAGCACGCAGCTGTATTATGTTTCAAAGTTTCAGTTAAACAATAAGGACTATTTTTTAAGAAACAAAAAATCATCTAACTATGTCACAAAAAAAATCATCTAACTAACAAGTGTCCGGATCCATTCATAAAGTGAATATAGATATAGTCCATTTAATTAGATAGATATAATTATATGTAAATTGAAAATTAAATTGGTGTAATTGTGATATATGAATCTCATACATAACCACACCCTTTTGCACCCCACTCTCAAAGTAACTTGGTTATAGCTTTACCGGGGCTATACAATGTACTTCATTCATCTCTTGTAGTTTTGATCCACAATTCAGCTCACATATATCCCCCTAATTAATAAATATGAATATGGATATATAGTTTGAGACTTGTGATTAAAGTTTCGTTGGCAATCAAAAATAAAATTGCAAGATATAGAGATCGAGGGAGTATCTTTTGAGGGATCTCTTGTAGTGGACGTGGACGATTGCATATGGTTTTCCCCATTGCTAAGGCAAGTTCAAAGCTTGAAAATTATAAACAAACAAAAACAAAGACTGGTGTATCCGGGTGAAGATTTTGCAGAATAATCCTGTCTTCACTATGATGGGGAGCTGTGTTAGCTAAAATAAAATCAAGCACACTGGATAGGCTTCAATGTCCCCACTTTGGGTAAATCATACTACTTTTCCAAGGCTCAGATCAGATCATTTTGAAACAAACGGCAAGTCACTAAACCATTTAAGCATTTTACTACTTTGCCTTGCTGATAGTATATCCTAGGAGCTTTTTCATTCGTTGTCCCTAGCCTCATGCTCCGCCAGGCCAGATCAAGAGTCAGAAGCTTATGAATTGCTCAAAGGTACAAATACAGAGATTGAGTGGGAAGGAGGAAAAAAAATAACTGAGTACAAAGAGAAAAGGCGACTTGGTCCGCAGTAGGAAAAAAAAACAGAGATCGTAACTGGTCAAGTCATACTTGTTATTATAGATTGATCGACAAATAGATGAAGAAGGCCACACAATCAAGAAAGGGAAGAATGTAAAACAAGTTTTCACCGCCTTAGTGGATAATACGAAACGTCTATTTGCTGATCTTTCACCAAGTTTGATCGCAGTTCTTCACAATTAACTTTCCTTTGATTTCCTCTATTATACGTTGTTGGCTTGATGAGACAAAGTTAAGCTCATCCCACAAGGCTTTCTAATTCTACTTCTTTCTTCCTCTGGGATGCTCCAACTCCCAATCTTATGCTCCAGCGAGGTTCATTACATTGGCAACAACCACCTGAAGTTACAAAACCCGTGACTACATCTCCATCAACTTCGTTACCGCATGTTTACACTGTTTTCTTTATTTTATTAGAATAAGATATAAATTGGCAGTGAAAGTTTTTTTAAAAGTAATATAGCCCCGGAAATTTTGTTTATAAGTAATGTTGTCTCGCAAGTTTAAATGGAACAATGTTGTCCAAACTTTTAGAGCAATGATGTTGCTCTTGTGTGAAAACTTTTAGGATAAATTTGTACCTTAATCCTATTTTATAATGCCTTTTTGCATTTGGCCTCTGGTTTTATAATGCATCAATCGCAACTAAAGCTGACAGAGAATTTTACACGTTTTCTTTTTGGAGGTACAAGGGGTTAAACTAATTAAAGCCATCTTCTTTGGAAAAATGGATAGAGATTGGCTAGATTGCTATTGTCAAACTAGAAAATACTCAGGTGCAATTGAGTGATAGATTAATATAAGTCAATTGTTGTTTCAGTTACTGAAAAACCAAGTATTTACTGAGACTAAAGCCAGGGAAATGGCGCATTGTTTTATACTAGAAAGAAAGTTTCTTGATACCAGAGAAATTTTAAGCTGTTTTGTTCTTTTGTTAATATTCTAACGGAATTCCCTCATGTAAGCTTGGTTAATGATTAAAATATAATTTTTATTTTATTTTCAGAAGGTTTCACTAAATTTCGAAGGAAAATAAAACAAATGACTGGGGAATAATGGACGAGATTCGTTCGCTTTCGTTCTTTTCACTACGTCTTTTCTATCTTTATTTTTTAATTTCTGAATGTTATAAAATACTTATGAAAGGAAAAAAAAAATTCTTTGATCTGAAATGAAAAGAAAATTCAAAGTATCCCAACTCTCATTCATGTAGGGGTGTGTGTGCGCGCGCGCGCGCTCTACTAACTCTAAACACACACACACACACAAGCGCGAAGCTTGCTTTATTAAAAACTGTACCTGCTAATTTTTTTAGGAGGCACAGGGCTACTGATCATTAGTCACTACTAATAAAGCAAAAGGAGATCAGAATAGACCGTTCAGTTAATCATTTATAAAACAAAATGATAAAAAAAACTGATAAAGAAGTGACCTGATCTCAAACAAATATTGACCTTAAATATAGATTGTCGATAAAAAAATTCAATTTTATGATTTGTGTTTTACGTGGTCTAGTCTTTCAAACTTTTCACACGTTTAAGTTCAAAACTAACTATACAAGCAAAAGATTAGGTTAATCTCCTATATTCTAAAAGCAAATGAAATTACAGAACATTGCAGACTCCGAAAACCAAATGCAACATCAGATGCAGTCATTTCAAGATATATATTATTTATAATTACTAAAAGGAGAAGTCCAACGAATTAATCCACTTGAAAATAGCTCAAGGTGGCAAAATTAAGATTAGAGTGAAACTCCTTGAGTGTGTTATATATAAAAAGACGAACTATAACGTTCATGGAAATTATTGTACCGTATGGAATTGCAAAAGCAAATAACGTTTTTAGGGGAAAAAAGATATTAATCTATTTCACATCAGCTTACACACACATACACACGCTCTTCTGGAAGCCTCAAATTACATTGTAAAATTTTGGTTATTAATTGCAGAAAAAGAAATCTGAAGTATTAGGAGCCAGCTTAGCTTCTTATACCACATTTCACTGATCTGATATGGACAAACACATACGAACTTGTCAAATGACTAAAATCTAATAACTTATCATTCCTCCACGGTGTAAGATATATATAGTTTAGAAAGCTAATTGATTGATTGATTGATTAAGCAGCTAGCATTTGCCTCCTGATGTAAAATACACAAACGAAAATAATATTAAAATTGAGAAAGCAAATGAAGTGTATATAATGTAGAGTGGGAACAAGCTATATATAGGGTGTGAAGACATTTTATTTAGTTACGTGTGATATAGCTTAGGTGTTGCTAGAAAATAATCCCCACGGAAATGTATGACCAAACAGTCATGTTTATGCGCACTCAGACATCTGAAACGGAAAATGACACTCCACTGCAACCTTTATCATCAGTCTCTAGCTAACTCACCCAAAAGGAAAAAAAGAAAGAAAGAAAAGAAAAGAGAGAGAACAAAACAAGAATAAACAAAACCCTAACCTCCTTTCATTATTCTAATTCCTTTAATAAAAATTATAATGATAATCACCTTTGTTTTTGAAACTTACATGGTGTTTGTCTTCTCCTGTCCCTATCTCCCCCAAATTTGCTTTCCTTCTTTTGGTCACAACAAGAAACGCTCAGAAAAGCAGCAATCAGACACAAAGAAAAATCCAATCAACCAAAAAGAAGAGAGAAATTGCACCAAAGATTGCCCACACACAGGTTTTATCACAGCTCTTACACATCAACAATTCACTCTCTTCTCTTCCACACAGCTGTGAAAAAAACAGCGATATTCATTTGTTCAGCGAACTCTAATTTCTATTATTCTCTTTCTTTCTTTCTCAGACACACCGTTTTTGGTTTCTGCTTGGTAGTGGTCTGTGCCCCAGCCGGAGCTCCAGATCAAGCTCCTCGTGGCCACCGTTTCTGGCGAAGGAGGAGGTCGTGGGCTGTTCCGCTTTGCTAGAATCACAGCAAGAAGAATTGATTAATCCTGCAGGAGGCTGCCGTTCCAGTTGAAATTCACAGGAGGGGTTGCTGGTTGACACCAAGTTATTGCTTGGTGGGTAGGGCATAATGGAGAGAAGTCTGGTGGGTGATACTGATACGGATTCTCCACATGCATTGAAAGAAGAAGCAAGAGTAGTATTAGAAGTAGTGTTACTAGTACCAGACAAGTTTCCAATCCCTTCAGGACTTGGAAAATGGTAGAGAAGGAATCTGCCGTTGTTTGCAACAAGCTCTTGATGATGATGATGATGATGGTTGGAGATTAGGTTGCTATGAAGGGAAGCGGCGACAGCAGGAGGTGGTGGTTGGTGGTGGAGACGGGCACGGTCACGGCGGTGGACGTTCATGTGGCCGCCAAGAGCTTGGGCTGAACGGAACTCCCTTCTACAGAAAGTGCAGGTGTAGGACCTGGGAGGCCAAGTGGTGCCCATGATGCTTGTAGTGTCCTGCGCAAAGGCTCTGACCTCCCAAGAGTCATCTTCTTCCTGAGGTTCCCTAGGATTCCACATGATCCAGCAGGAGGTTGAAGAAGAAGAAGGAGAAGAAGAGCTAGGGTTTGGGAGGGGGTGAAATTGAAGATGAGGAAGGTGATTGAGATGGTGGTTGTATCGGGATTGTGATAATTTTTGGATCTGGGTCATGGAGAGAAGGCCAATCTCTGTACCGATGGTACTGTTACTGACATTTAAGATAGATGAGTGATAATGGAGGAATTGATGTGGAAGCCAAATTTAGAGAAATTATTATTGATTAAAAAGGGATGGGCTAAAGAGGTAGCTCAAGACAAATGCAAGCCCTAACACTAACACCGACTGTATCACGCATTATCTTAGAATCTACCTGTTGGATCTTTGCATATTTTTTTTACTCATTATAAGATAACTCAGCCCATAGTCTCAAGAATAACTCCTTCCTTTGGCTTCCCCGACTTCGTATTTACTACTTTTATCCCATTTGTTTCCAATGAAACTTCTTTAATTATATCACAAAATCCTAGAGAGTTGAAAAGGCGAGAAGTATAGGAACAATGTAGGACATTCTTTATTCTAACTCTATCGAGAGTTTAAAGCTTGAAGGAGAAAGCGAAACTCTCCAATTGTGCCTCTCATGACAAAGAAAGTTAAAGGGAGATATATAATCTGAACAATGTGGTGATAGATATAGAGCTATATGTATATATATAGATGATCAAGAGATCGATAGCAGCAGCTCCTGAGAGATCAAAATGATCTTTTACATATAAAGGTGAGCTAGAGAATTAGGCTGGTCTTATTATCTAGTACAGCTTTATTGTGTTTGAACTTTAAAATAAACAAGCTGGGGGAGCATGTGATAGAATATTCAAAAGCAATTGTTCTTGTCAATATTCCTGTATTCCAGAGGCATGAAGGCTCGCCTGAAAGCAAAAATAGTTGTGGACTTATCACATTTATAACCTCAAACCATTAATTAGTTCCTACCCTTCTAATTGCCAAAAAAAAAAGAAGTAATCATTCTTGAGTGATTAATAGGGGCTCACAAGACGAAAGAAACGAGGGAGCCAATGAAAATATTGATCCACCGAAATGGATTAGTCATGAGATTGTAATATTTTTCCCGTTTTGTGCTGCCTTGTTTTGCTCAATAAAATGATTTAGCATTGGGTCATCGCTTAAAGTAATTTTGGTTTTACTAGCTAGGGGTCATAGGGGCTTGAATGCCTATATATGCATGCCCTCATTGAAATACTGAAGAAAATCCAACTTGGATGTCATTTGTGATTTGTCCGTCACATACTGTCGCTTTCTATTATATATTTATTCTATTATATATATAATTATATTTGCACCATTTATTTAATGATTAGCAACATATGAAGGCAAATAGTCTGAATGTTGTTGATCACTATGTCCCTGTATATAGATGTTTGTTGACAGGTAACAAAAAAGCACGAGACAGCTTCTTCATAAATAGTCATAGGCTTACATAAAAACATTTGAAGCATTTATGATCTCAATGCTAGCTTCTTAATTTAAAGCTCTATTTTGCATGGTTCTTCTTGTCGATGCTGTTTGCACAAAAATATATTTATATTATATTCGATATGCCAGGCAAGTCATATAGGATTCTTATATATATATATATCAGAACACTATTTGACCAATCAGGATGTGACTTGGGAACATATATTAATGAAATATATATACACATCAGACCAGACTAAAGATGAAGAAAGGGTGTCCAGAAAATCGACTTAGCTTTCTTCGCCTAGCTTCGAACAGAGCAAGAGGAACAAGTATTCTTAAATTCTTGTGTGCCTTTGTTCATGTCGTCCTCTGGGTTCTTGCTTCCTGGCACCCCTACATCCAATTAAATTATTATTAATTGTAAATCTTATTTGTATCTACGTGTTAATTAAGGAATTAACGTCTGCTTTTGCTCTACATTTTTATACTAATTTTTCATTTTCCTCTTAGGCAACAATAACAAGTCAACAGCGTCAGTTGCATAATTCGTATGGCATTATCCTAGCTTATCAACAACTGAATATCAGCATGTATATACAAGAAAAACTGTTCCTCCGACGATTTTAATGATTTTATGATTAAAAAATTAGTTAATGCTTTCAGATTTTTAAAATTGT
>JANTPZ010003844.1:0-21625 GCA_025593235.1 Vachellia pachyceras
ATAAGTAAATTTATAAATGCAAGCAAATATATTAACAACCAATAATAGCAAAATAACATTCTTTAATACGAAGGAATGCCATCTTTTATCATTTACCATCAAAAACATATTTTCCCTTTAGTCTTTTGGTATTGTAGTGTAATTGCAGAATTTCTTGGTCCTTATGTGAAATAAAGTTGTATTTGGGGCTTTTAAGTAAAATTCTCCCAAAAACAATACAAATAAGAAATATCACAACTTACCACGAGACAATTTATTCATTTATTTATTACACATGCAGAGTCTTTTTGTCCTAACTTCCAACTACAACCATTACTTTACATGGCACTAACAACCATTTTAGGACTAAAATGCATCCATCCAATGATAAACAACAAAACTTAAGTACACAATTTTCTTTTCAAGTATCTGCCACATTGAAATTCATGAACAATGGCACTACACAGATTGTTGTCCTAAATTTTGGAATGCCACAATTGCAAGAGTAACAAGGGATGCATAAACTGAATTGGGAAGCCTCTGAACTACCTTCCCAACGCCTGGGACACCTTCAGTACTCCTCTTTGTTGCTACTGCAACTGCTGGTGCTACGACCAAAGTGACGATAAGCCCTTGACTTACGACCGAGACTGTGTCCCCCGTCATCCGCTTAATGAACAAGTAAAACTCGTCGCGGTCAATTACCCCGTCAACATTCATATCACATTCCTACAGGTTGTTGTAAAATCATAAGCCATGAAGTTCTTAATTACAAACAACTACCCCTGTAAGGAAAGCTTTTTATTGTAACTGAAGTAGTTTAAAGACTCACATGTGGCAGAACAAATATGACATGATTTCCCTAAATTATCACTGTGTAGCATTAGATTATATATTAATTTATAAGTTAGATAAATTAGTTTGACAAAATATATGAATACAGGAGATAAAATGAATTGAACTATTATATTTGGACTGAATTCAACCATCAACTAGTTTTTATATTCGGGAACAGAAGTGATATTATTCATCACCAACTTTGCATTGAAACTGTGGTGATAGATTAGGAGCTATCATGATAGGGCATATGTAATCAATCTAGTTTTGTTACTCTGTTTGATTAAAATAAAATAGAGAAGCATTGGCATCACTCTTGAAGTAAGAAAAGCCTCATGGTTAATATTATCCTTAAGCCTGAGAACCAGTATGAACCGATTAAGAAAAGATGGCATTTTCTTGCTAGTCACATTCAATTTGACAAGAAAACTGATAAGAATGTCAAATTTAATGAACTGAAAATCACTTTCAAGCTACAAGAAGCACAATTTTTCTGACTAACATCAGTCACTTGAATTTAAGACATGGACAGTCTCTGGTCTGAGAGTAACGCCGCGTGTTTCTATAACTAGATTTGGTTTTATTTTAGTAGTGATCTTCTAAGCTACATTACATCATTTTTGTCTAAGAAGCCTGAATTCTAGATGCCTTTAACATCATTAATTTCATCACAAGATATTCCCTTTCTGTTGATCTTGTGAATCACAAAAGACCTTCTATTCCTTCCTTCACATGGTCAGCTTGGGCAAAAAAGTTAACCTTCTTTCCTAACAGAATGATCTACTCTTCTCATGTTCAGGGACATTGCAGCTTCCAAACAAGCAGGAATTTGAAAGATAAACAAAATCAGTCACGAAAAGTATAAAATTGTCTCTGATTTTGGTTGGCTAAATAATTTGAAATTATAACTGTGAATGATGATAAAGTTCCCCAAAATTTGTAGTCCTCAACTAGAAGTTCAGGAAAGCAATTTAAAACTTAAGCTATAATGATTCAAAAATCTTATACATAACATTCATCATGCCTTGAGTTCATGAGAGGATTATGGAATGGTATAACGCTAGCATGTGTCTCAAGTCTCAGCCGTATAATGCTTAACCAAATATTCCCCATCCCTAAATTCTGAATCCTCAAGTTTACTACCAAAAAGGCAAAAAGTTGCCCAAAAGCATAAAACTGAAACTAAGACTCTTTTTTGCCCCCCGTTTGGCTCCTAATAAAATTATCCATAGTTTGAGGTGACCTGAGCAAGATTGAGAGTGAAATGGTCAGGGGGAGGAATCAAAGTTGAGAGTGAAGCTGATGGAACAGCTACCATGAAATTTTTTTAAGCACATACAGAGGATTAAATGGCAGAAAAACAGAGTACCAGACCACCGGTGCATAGATCCAGTTCCACAAGGCAGTGCTTTCATACATGTAAATTAACATACCGCACAGTTTTGTCTCCCATCACACAGAAAATGTACCTTGATGACTTCTCTGACTTTGTCTTTTGGTGGAGGATCGAAATGTGGGCCAGGCAAATACTTATTGAGATCACTACAACATATAAACAGCTCAATTTTAGAAGGTATTACAGAATTTTGTCAACTGAGCTAGAATACTCGTTGATGTTGAGAAATCAATTACTTAAGTAGTCTAATTTCGCAAGTAGCCCAAGTGATTAGATGTTATGATTTGATTAGACTCGCTCTTGGTCAGGTTGAGCCGTTTAGCTAACCTGTCATCAGTAAAAGCACAATTACCGGTCTGCTGGATCAGTGTTTTCGCTCCTTTTTTTACCGAGTAAAATAAGAATTTCATTATCTCAAAGAATTACATAAAAAAAAAAAAGCAGCAGTTGGCTCACAAAAACACATGCCGGCTGCAAACCAAACTATGCAAAGTGTTTTGCTCTTTCATTAATGTTAGGCGTTCATTTTTCTCCAGTTAACTTTTTGTGTGGGCCATCTGATACATGAAAAATGCCAAAGGAAATTATGAAGGAGATGTCTCACTTGTACACGAGTAAAACAGCAATATACAGATCTTCAAATGTCAAATCAGCCTTATCTGGTTGATTTGTAATACGGTCAAAAACGCGATCTGTTATCTTCCTTATTTGCCTGTGCCTCCCCTCCTTACCTGTGTTAAGTGTTCACAGAGCCACAAAAGTAAGGGCATCACAATGAAGCGTCTTTGACTTCGAAAGGGAAAAGAATATTTGGTGCGCTATGGCCAAATGATGGCATGGTTAAAGGAGTAGCAAGTTAGGGTTTCATATCATAGTACCTTCAGTTTGTTCATTACGAATCTCGTTGTATTCAATTAATCAAATTAATATTAGCCAGAATATTGGGATTTTGGAAAAACGAAAGTGTCTGGTTCTCTTGTTTCCTCTTTTATATCACTAAATTTGTCCTCGAAGAAGATATCAGATAAGCAAATTCAAAAATCAAATCAAGATTAATTTTCAGCAGAAACCAATTGTAGAATTTGGTTATCTGATCCGATTCAAGTGGTTTTCTGTTGTTTTGCAGTCAATACTTCAGAGTAATCCATACCGACTCCAGTTAACACCATGTGGAGTAATACCCATCATGGAGAAGAAGAAAAAACATACAATAACAGAACTGAATCTGTAATTTCCAAGCAATCAAAACAGAGAACTGATAAAGCTTCAAGATTTAAGTCCAAAATCCGACGCATCAGGTAATTCATCAGCACTAACATGTATTTAAACATCCAAGGCATTGGCCTTCATTTAACCATTTATCTTTTCATCTTTGATCCTGATTTCTCAGAACGAAAGGAAAATCCACGCAATAGAGAAGCAACAGCGATCGACAAAAAGAAAATCCAAGGGGGGAGAGAGAAGAAAAAACACTTCAGGGATCACTGAATGAGTAAAATACATCAAATGAAACAAAAAGAATCGAATCGAGAAGATAGGCAATTACCCTGAAGCCTGTCCAAGACTTGCCCCATGATGGTGAAACACTCAGCTTTGGAGGAATGAAGATAACTAGATAAGGTCAGAGGTTCACTGATAATCTGACATGATTTGTTGCCATCTGATCATGTGGTCTTTCATTCATTGCGAGAACAGTCACGTCGCAAATTTGTACATTTTCCCCAAAATTTTGAGTGACTTTGACGAAAGAACCCAAATTTGTACACCGGGAATAATGGCATCAAAGGAACACTATCAGATACTAGCAAAAAAAAAAAGGAACACTATCAGAGACACATGACACATGTCACAAATGAAAAAATTGATCGAATGAAATAGTTTAATACTAACGAAGTCTTAAAAGATATTAATACAAACACGACCAATTTAAAAGATATTTAAATCTTACCTTGTTCAAGAAGAGTCATTGAAAAAGATGTCCGAAATCTTTCTAACGGTGCATACAAGGTAATACAAAAAGTATTTTGAAATTCATAAAAAGTATCATAAAATTTATAAAAAGCATTTTTGAATCCGTAAATTCTTTTTGGATTTCGTACATTTTTCTTAAAATTCATAAACTCTTCCCTCTCAATTAATTTATCGTGTATCCTTATTGCAAGTTATCAATCCATATCAATGTTGACAATACGGAACAGCCTAACCCGGTTCAGGCCAAAGACATTTGCCTTCTAGTAGGCCATTTGGTTTTCCTCCCTTCTTACACATAATATTTTTTTACTTGATCTTAAAATAATTTTTTCTTTTTTAATATTTAAAATGGAATATCCTTTTCATAAATTTAATTTATAAAAATACATCATAATTTGAATATTTTAATTCAAATTTCAAATCATACAACATAAAACATGTATAATATATTTCATAAGATTGAATTCAAATATTATAATTCAAATTAAATATAAATCATAAATCAAATGATCAATAATCATTCAACATTAATTAGGAACATTATAACAGGAAGTTGTTAAAATATTTTTTTACTAATCAATTTTACTTTTTTTTTAAAATAAAAAAGCTCCAACCCACATGCGGATAAAAAGGCCCGGATCCAAATAGTCTAAAAAAAATCCAACCCAACTGACAACTTTTGACGCCTCCAGCCCATATTACTTATTTTAATCTATATTGGTGAGTTAATGGACGAATGCCTACTAATAAGATTTACAAAAGCTAAAGATGCTCAGTGATAAAAAAAAAAAAAAGTTACCCAAAAAAATATAAAAAATTTAAATTGGCTAATGGACTAACCCCAAAAGTTGAGATATCCTGGAAGTAAGAGGAGAACAATAGTAAAACTTTAGTGATTTATTTATTTTATTATTTTCAATTAATCTCTCAAGTCTCAACATGAGAATACATTGAATACAACATAAGAGAAAATTAATTTAGATAAATCGAAGAAACTAAATAATTTAGTTAACTATAACAAACGTAACTTGATTTCTCAAAAATACTAATATATAACATTAAATTAGATATCGTTTTATAATTTAGATAAATTAATTTAAAAAATATAATTAATATTAAAATTAGAATGGATTAAGACTTTATATAAGAGAGATCCAACGGCAGCTTTTTGGACAGCATAAGAAGAAGATTCATCAACATTTACATTAATTTTTTATTGAATAAGTTGGTATAAAAGAAACAAAGGATCAACAAATGGTAGCCTATGGGGTCAAGTCATGATAAGAGATCCTTTGCATCCAATTACGGAGTGCCACGATAGCAAGAGTGATAAGTGACACATAAAGTGATTTGGGAACCTTTCGAGCAATCTTGCCAAAAGTTCCTGGGAGGCCTTCAATAGCTCTCATGGCTGCCAATGCAACCATTGGTGCCACCACCAAAGTCACAATCAGCCCTTGACTTATCAATGTGAATGTGTCTTCAGTCATCTTCTTTATGAACTCATAAAACTCCTCTGGGTCTAATTTCCCATCTGGATTCACATCACTTTCCTGCAAATTTATTACAACTTAGTCATCAAGATATTCAATCACACCAATCTTCTCACTTGTACTTAAATGATTATGTATTAGAATTGTTGTATTTATACTGTGGATTGCGAATCAAAAGAAAGTCTCCCTTGTTGAAAAATCACTGCTTGTGGGTATGTACTAATGGAAGTCCTGAAATCGTTTATGCTCAGGAGTTTTGCTACACGTTGTCTATTAAAGATAATTTTGTATATCCTCATCACCGTACTTCACTCGACCTCATACAATGACTCTCTGGACAGTCCTTTATTGGGAAGGTTCATAGGATTTTCAACGCGATACTAATAACAATTAGCATCAGAGCAAGAAATTAAAGTAGGTACCTTCATGACTTGTCTGACTCTTTCTTTTGATGGAGGATCAAAATGAGGACCAGGCAAACGCTTATTGAGATCACTGCAACATACATATAAACAGCTCTCAAATTGAGAAGGCATATATATATATATATATATATATATATACGCACACGACAGGGAAAAAAAATTTGAGCTAAAACTTGAGGGAGAAAGTGGATAATCATGGAGGGGAGAATGATGAGTTGTTATTACTTGTAAACCAGTAAAACAGCAATATACAAATCTTTGAATGTTAACTGAGCCGTTTCTTCTTCATTCTTGAGACCTTCAAAAGCTTTATCTGTTATCTTCCTTATCTTGCTTTGCCTCCATTCCTTATCTGTTCACAGTCACATACAAGCATGAGGATTATATATATATATATATATATATAACACAACTTTGCTAAGTCAAGTGTCTTTGATCTGTCACTAGTTTGCTTTGTGTGAATCTGTTATGATGGAACAAAAAAGAATAATAAGGTATAGGACATTACCCTGAAACCTGTCCAAAACTTGACCCATGATGATGAAACAGATTAATCAGTGTGGGTCTGAAGATGTGAGTGTGTGTGTGGAGGGACGTACAGGTAGATGCTTACTGATATCTTACACAAATGAACATTGTGGCTAAGGCATCAAACTTTAATTTCTCTTCAAGGGATTCATGGATGGATTCATAAAAGGTAAAGGTATTTTATAGTAAGGACCCCCCACACTTTTTCATTATGTATTTCTCTTCAAAGGACCTAAAAAAATCCCAATATGATCTATAGATGAACATTTTTCAAAAGTGGGCACATTTCTAACATTTGGCCCAATAGTTTTAAAGTGGCCTCTTTGTTAATGTTAATGGGCCGTACCCAGTTTTGCAAGCCCCAAATAAGTTCTTATCAAGCCTAAGGATATAAATCCTTTTGGGCTAGAAGCCTAAAATACATCTCACTCTAGTAGGATACAAAAAAATTTAAATGAGTCATGTTAGAGAGTTTCAAGACGTCTTTGAGTTTAGAGTACATTTACAAATATACTTACAAATTATTCACTAACAGGGTTCTTATATCGATGATATGATTTAAACTCACGACGTTGTAATTCCTTACTAACCGGAACAATCTTTGTTAACCATATTACCCTACCTTTCGACCTTAGTGTTTGGATTAGGGGTATTCATTTGGATTTGATCCAAATCCAAATAAATGTTATTATTATAATTCTTTAGAATCTTATTTTAAAAAATATTATAATCTAATTATTTCATAAGCACAGGCTAGAATGCTCTCTCAGTCCCTCTAGGCATTTCGCAATTTTTTTGTCTGAAAAATAAGACAGGTTAGTAACATTGAATTTTAACTCTTAAGAGGCCTACACACATATATATATTGAAATAATTAGATGAATATGTCTATAATTAAAGCAAAATTAATATTAAAACATATTGGATCGGCCTAACATTGATGAGAGGACCGACAAGCATTATGACCACCCAAATCACCAAATCTTTTAGAAATAATTCTGTCGGAAATAGTTTGATGATAATCAATCAATTAATTAAGCTAGCTTGGAGACATCTTTTCAGTAGTTGGCTTCAGGAAACAGCCATCTCGCCCAACAAACATCCGCGTGTAGCAAGAAAAGACATCAACAAATAAAGCAACAAAAACAAACAGGTAAATAGCTAATTAATGCATTTGGCTAAGATTAATCATATCATAATGTTTAGATTGATTTCAAGATCAACAAACATAGCGGTTTCACACATTCAAATCTATTCAATCTCAAACTCAGTCTTAGTTCAACTACGATCATTTGAATGTGAACCACGAGGCAATGGAAAACATTTAGTGATGGTCAACTTAATTTCTATGAACCATTTTCATTACTTTTACTAAGAATATTATATTTTGTATAACTATATGAATTAGATTAAAAATCAAACAAAAAAAGTGGTCTTAGCTTGGAGGCGACAATGCAATGCAATGCTGTGATGCTATGTTTATCACTATCAATGTATTGAGTACATTATTAAGAAGGTTGAGCGAAAAAATTGTCCATCTATTTATACTTAATCAAACAAAAATAACAATGAAAATTCTGTGATACATGGCGGTGACCACGGCAGTAGGGGGCGGAGGGGGAAGTGGCCAGAGCGGCCGCAACGATGACAAGTACTTCCTATTGTCATTTTCAGATTTTATAATTAACAACTACTAAATTACACAAAACAAACAAAATATTGATTAAATTTAGTTAAAAGCCTTAAATTAGATGTGTTTACCATACTAATAAGAAGCAATCGGCCATTCCTCCTCTTAATAATGCAATTACATTATAATCTTGCAATGCAGTTGAACCAACGGGGGAAATAAGCTTTAATTTAATATTATCAATTAATTAAAGCTGTGTTGAAATTTTCTTTATTAAAGAATCTTTCGAGTCTAAATAAGTTTGGTTATTTCAATTTCTTTAAGATAATCCCATGTTTAAAACACTTTTTACTTAAAGCTGCTTCAATTATCAATTAAAATGGACCTTGTCCTCAAGGTCCACGTTGGAGAATTGAACAAGAAGAGTAACCAATACGGCATCTGTAGGCGGATCAAGACCATTCAGCGGACTAACATATGATAAACCCTTGAAAATCTAATTAGAATATTTGGATGAGGGGCACTAGTTACAGAACTGAGATGTGCATAAAATGGCATACTAACAACAAAGCAGCACATTGCTGCAAGTGTGGGAAACACCTGCACAGTGGCTATGAA
Organism: Vachellia pachyceras; assembly: GCA_025593235.1. NCBI lineage: Eukaryota > Viridiplantae > Streptophyta > Magnoliopsida > Fabales > Fabaceae > Vachellia > Vachellia pachyceras. Next base: position 8,878 of record JANTPZ010003844.1, read on the forward strand.
AGATATGGATGCTTGATTCTGGAAATAATCTGCCATGAAAGGAACCAGGTACAGCTGCTGCATGGTATTGCTTGTCCTCAGGAAGGGACTTCAAGAGAGTGTTGAAATCATTACCAGCATGATCATTGAAGAACACTTGGAATTCAAGTGAATTATCCGAACCATGATGATGTGCCTGATGAGATCCAAGTTTGATTAGGTTCACAGAGTCTATAATGTTTTGGACAGTGAAAAATGTGTTTGGTCCCACTGAACAGTCCAAATCAGCTATGCGGAAACTATTAAAATGAGAGAGAAAATTCTGTAGAAGCGATTCCAAATCAAGCTTCTCAAGAATGGTGTCTTTGATAATGGTTTTGGTAATATTTGTTACTCTTCGCTGCTGTATAAGTCCATTTTGAGACCCACATTCAATTCAACTTTGTCGCTTAAAAGGACCAAGACAACAAGCTAGAATTTCTGTGAGCAAGTCATAAAATTCATTGGGGCAATTTATCAAACACCATGTGTGCAGATCAAGACAGTGGTGGGTTAGATGATGATGATGATGATGATGATGATGATGATGATGTGAAAGTACAGTGACTACCAAGATCAAAGACTACCAATCTCCTTTGTATTTCATTAACCCCAGAATTGTAAGGAGGCATAGACACAATCTTAATCCTATTGATGAAGGCATATTCTGTTTGAGTAACAATGAATAATAATTGCTTAAAGGCATATTTAGAATTTCCAGGCTCCCCTTTATAAGTACCAACAGTAGCTTGAATATTGTGATCGGAGAGAGAAAAAGGAATGGGAGCTACCTTAGCTATCTGAGTAGTCAATTCTGCATTCTGAACCAGCACAGGTTTTGGCGCTGAGAAAGAAGATTGAAATCCAAAACCAGTAGAAGCAGGTTGCTGAAACAGCGGTGTCTGTTGTGGTTGCGGTTGCTGAGAAGAAAACGGCGTTGAGAAAAGTGAAGTGCTGAACCCTATGGCAAAAGAGGGCGTAGACAAAATACCGAACGCTAGGGTTGAAGAAGGAGTGTTGAAGAGCGAAGAAGAACTCTGAGCTCCCACTACCATCATAGTATCGGTTAGGTCCACATTTGTAATAGAGTCCTCAAGGGCTTCAGAGGGGCGGTCATTCCCTATTGGTTCATTAGCGGGATCCAAAAATGGAGCATCAACCGCTGGTGGTGACTCATGTGCGTTGGTTGTTTGGACGTCAACAAAGGTCGGCATCACAACCACCTCAGTAGTCACGGATGATAAACCAGTATAAGGAAATGGTGAGTGATACCCTTGGAGAACTCTTTGAAGTTCAACTTATATGTCATTTAATTTAGAACCCTCGATTTTTTTAGAATAATTAGACAACCTTTTGTGCAGATGTCTCCAAGTGGTCAAGTCGAGCATCCATCTATTTGATAATAACATTTATTTGATCCAAATCCATATAAATGTTATTATTATCATTCTTTAGAATCTTATTTTAAAAAAAATCATTATAATCTAATTATTTCAAAAGCACAGGCTAGAATGCTCTCTCAGTCCCTCTAGGCATTTACGCAATTTTTTGTCTGAAAAATAAGACAGGTTAGTAACATTGAATTTTAACTTTTAAGAGAGGCCTACATATATATAGATATATTGAAATAATTACATGAATATGCCTATAATTAAAACAAAATTAATTTTAAAACATATTGGATCAGCCTAACATTGATGAGAGGAGCAACAAGCATTATGACCACCCAAATCACCAAATCTTTTAGAAATAATTCTGTTGGAAATATTTTGATGATAATTAATCAATTAAGCTAGCTAGGAGACATCTTTTCAGTAGTTGGCTTGAGGAAACAGCCATCTCGCCCATCAAACATCCGCGTGTAGCAAGAAAAGACATCAACAAATAAAGCAACAAAAACAGACAGGTAAATGAATAATAAAACCAGCATAGTTTGCATGTGATGTAATAGCTGATTAATGCATTTGGCTAAGATTAATCATATCAGAATATTTAGATTGATTTCACGATCAACAAACATAGCGGTTTCACACATTCAAATCTGTTCAATCACAAACTCAGTCTTAGTTCAACTACCATAATTTGAATGTGAACCACGAGGCAATGAAAAACATTTAGTCATTACTTTTACTAAGAATATTGTGTGTCTGTTTGGAAACTGTGGTAGAGAAGTAATTTTACGCAAGTCGAGATAAATATATGGAGGAGATTATCTCGTTTTGCTGAAAAACATTATTGAACATGCGTTTGGCTTTTAGAAATGTTGTTCCAAACAAGCCATGTATTTTGTATCACTATGTGCCTGTTCAGAAATGCGGTAGAGAAGTACTTTTACGCAAGCAGAGGTAAATATGTAGAGGAGATTATTTCGTTTTACGGAAAACACTGTTTAACGAGCTTTTAGGGAGTAAATAAGTTTTTTCAAACAAGCACTATATCAATTAGACAAACGAATCAAACAAAAAAAAGTGGTCTTAGCTTGGAGACGATAATGCAATGCAATGTGATGCTATGTTTATTACTATCAATATATTTGGTACATTATTAAGAAGGTTGACCCAAAAAAATTATCCATTTATTTATACTTAATCAAACAAAAATAACAATGAAAATTCTGTGATACGTGGCGGCTACCACGGCAGTAGGGGCAGAGGCGGAAGTGGCAAGAGCGGCCGCAACAGTAACAAGTACCACCTCCTGTTGTGTTCAGTTTTTATAAGTAACAACTACTAAATTACACAAAACAAAATATTGATTAAATTCATTTAAAAGACTTAAATATAATGTGTTTACCATACTAATAAGAAGCAATAGGCCATTCGTCCTCTTAATAATGCAATTACATTATAAGCTTGCAATGCAGTTGAACCAACGGGGGGATAAGCTTTAATTTAATATTATCAATTAATTAAAGCTGTGTTGAAATTTTCTTTATTAAAGAATCTTTCGAGTCTAAATAAGTATGGTTATTTCAATTTCTTTAAAACACTGTTTTTTTTAGCGGCGATTCTAAGATAATCCCACGCTTAAAACACTGTTTACTTAAAGCTGCTTTAATTATCAATCAATCAAAGCTGTTTTTTTATGTAAGTTTCTAATTGTGGAACATTTAGACCACGTGCTGGAATTGTTTTGCAAATTTATATAGCACTTGGAAAAATATTGTATTATAATTAGTTGGCGGCGCTAATTGGTTCATTCTTTTCATTTCAATTTTTCTATTTTTTAATTACGAAAAGCTCCATCGTCCCTAATTGTATATGCTAAACATCATTTAGTATTTTTATAACGGTAATGACAATTATGACATATAAATTTGAAAGATTCCGTACATCTTGGGTGTTCGAATGTTTCTTATAATTAATGAATTTGAAGCTAAAGTTCCTAATGTTATTATCCATTTTCACTCCACATGGTCCCATGTGGCTCCATTGAAGAAAAAGGGAAAATTTAAGTCCTCAATTTTTTTTTGAATCAAGCCTAATTTGGATCCGGCGTATTGGACCTACTTCAATTTAATTTAGAGAATTTACCGAAGGTTCAAACTAATTTGGATTAGGCCGGGCAAGAGAACAAGGGCAATGAAGCTATCTATCACCAAGTGTTTAACACTGATATATTTTCATAAAGTGAACTCAAGACATTTGGTTAGGCTGATACCACTCCATACCAGTTGAAAATAAGATGGCACCAAAATGAGCTTGGTTAATGGCTTAATGCTGTGGATAAGGAATGTTTCATTCTATATGGTACAAAATAAAAATTACCCGGTATCAAATGTAAGATTCCCATCATCTCTGATTTTTGTTCCTAACTTTGATTTCTTAAAATTATCCCTTTTTTGGGCAAAATTAAATTATCAATTGCATATTTTGTCCAACTTTTGTTCTCTACCATTTAACAATAAAAATAACACATTTTCTAAGTGAAATGAGACACAATAATAGTAAAAAATAAATGTAACTATTTTTTAATATGCCTGAATTAGTTACTGAGATGTTACATTGAGAAATAAACTAACTATATAGACAATAAAATAAAATACTTTTTAAATTTTCTGTAAAAGTCTATTCTATTAGCAAGTGATTGATTCTAAGATCATAAATTTAAATGTTACTGTCAATATGATAACTTTATTGATAAGTGATCTATAAATATATCTATAACCGCTCTCTAAACTTAGATGTATGTATTGATTTTGATGAGTCTATGAGACCATATATATGACCATAGAGACATTAAAATAAAATTATTTTTTAATTTCTAACAAAAGAATAGTTGTGAGTTATTGCTAGTTACACTACTATATTTATAAAAAAAAATTCTTGATATACAAACAAAAAAGAAGAATTTGTTTGAGTTAATTGTAATGGCACACGAGGATAACCACTGCAAAAAATGAACTCAAAAATCACTTCATATTGAAGTTTCATGGAAACAACAAACTCAATAATGAAATAATAATATATCATCAATAATGCCTTCAAAACAAAATGTCATTATGAATAAACAATTCATGATGATTCACTCTTAGCTCATCTCTGTGCTTCTGATCTTTCTGAAACACAACAAGCTTGGCTTATAATAATGGTATCTAACAATCTTTCTTAATTCAAATAATCAGTTCAACAATACGAGCTCATGAATAATGTCGCCTTCTTCACATCAAGCTCTGCTGCTCCAAACCCTAACTGGACTGCTTCGCCTGAGCAGGCTCTAAGTAACTCCACTGGCACAATGTTTTCCAGTAGGCATGAATATGCCATGAAACCAGGTGGCGATAGGGCTAATAGTAATGGTAATAATGCAGTAGTATATGTGAAGCGTGAAGCGAACGCGCCACCTAGATGGAGGAATTACCGAGGAGTGAGGCGTCAGCGTGAGGAAGTTCGTGGCCGAGATCCGGGACCCGAAAAGAAATGGGGTGGGAACGTGGCTAGGGGCATATGCGACGGAAGAGGATGCAGATTTGGCCTATGATAGAGCTGCTTATATGAGGGCCAGTAAGGCCAAGCTCTATTTTCCACACCTCATTGGGTCTGAAACACCGTCGGAGCCGGCAAGAGTAGTCGGTGAAAAGAAGCGGTGCCACTCACCAGAACCTTCATCGTCGTCAGGGTGTATGTGCATCTGAGGATGGTGGATCTCAAGGGTCATCAAGTAAGAAGAAGAGCATGACTGCTAGTCTGTTGAATAAGTTGGCAACAAATGGAATACAAAAACAATACTCGTCTGTTGCTATTTGAGGTGCACTTCTGATAAGAGTTTGCCCAAGAAAATATTTGATTATCAAATGGGCGGAAATTCTCTCTAGTGAATAATCCTTTTCTCTTAAAGCTGTTACTATTTTTCATATAAAAATTAATAAAGTCCCTAATTTATGAGCTGCATAATTAATTAGTAAACATTTAAAAATAAGTCAAGATAGTAATTTGAGGATATAAATAAAACTTTTTGACCCTTATCATTATATGCAACCAGTAATATACTTTGCAGAAGCAATTATAAATTTGAAAGATAAATAAAATAAAATAAATCATTTGTCTAACTCCTATATTTAAGATCAATTTGAGAGAGTAATTTAAAAAAAAAAGCCGTATATTGGCTTCTTTAAAATATCTTTTTTTGATCGTATGTGTAGACACTACTTACGGATGAAAAGGTGGAAACCTCTTGACATAAAATATGCAATCAATATAAATAATTTAAGAAAAAAAATATAAATTTAAGAGATAAAGAATATTTAAGTATACTATAATCAAACTAAATTCATTAACCAACTTTTGCTATCGGTGCTCAAGAGAGATTTTTTTTTGTTATTGATGAACGATATTCTTGGTAAAGAAAAAGCTTTGGGGGCGATTTAATTAATCAGAAGGTGATCTAAGTGTGGAAATATCTTTAATTGCTTAATCAAAATTAAAGGAAAATTTATTAATGATGTAATTATTCTTTTTAACTATCTGTTGATTTTTATTAATTTCAGATAACTTTTTGAGATTGGTGCCCTACAGGTGTGAAGTTTGGCACAAAACAACAAATCACTAGATAGCTGATGGCTTATGTTTTCATTACATAATGTGTACGGTAAAATAAAAATAAAAATTGTTAGAATAAATTAAATAATATTGAGGATAATACGGGCATACACACTATATATTTGAATTTGGTTGATGGATCGTTGATTGAAGGGCCAACCTACGATACCCAAATCTTTTGGGAGTAAATGGATTAATTATTACACCATATGTTTAATTAAATAACCAAATACCTTTTTCAAATGTTAGCATTAAAAAACAATAATCATACTTACACGTGTAGCTGGAAAATACTTCAATAGAATTCTTCAATAAAAGCAATAAAAGAGCAAAGAAATAATATAATTAAAATATAAATGTGATGATGTAATTTGGGGGAGGGGGACAAAGTTTTGATCAAGACTGAATCAAATCAAAATTAAAGCATATCAAGTTAGTGTATGTGTATAAAAAAAGCATATTAACGATTAAATGATCATGCCTAATTTTATATCATTCAAATATATACTTATCCAATGGCATTTATGAGGTAGTATTGGAGAATGAAAATATTTTTCCATCTTACCTATAAGTTACATCATTACATTTTTCACATTATCATTATCAGCAATACATTGCAAGAATTTCAGCCCAATTCCCATCACTTTGACCTCTAGATATTATGTCCCTGCATTTAGTAAAGGGGTTTAAGAAAGAGACTTAATTCCAAAAAGGTATAATAACAAGGGATGCATAAGTATAAATTTATTGTCATTTTCGGCAAAAAATAAATTTATTGTCATTTATTACATTAGAACTTGTCATTATTCTTTAGTTCTTATTAGATTCTTGGATAATTAAGACAAAAGGTATCTTATATTTAGAATAAAAAAGAAAAGTATTACCAGGTTGATTTGAGTATCAATAAGCATGATATAACTAGAAATGTTTGGTTAAGACAAAGCTATTCTTTTTGAGACGATTTGGTGAATATATATTTAATTTCTATTTCACTCTCTGTTTTTTTTTGCCGCATAACTACTATTTCACTCTTTATTCGTTGTTTACGATTCAACACTAATTAATTAATACTAATTAATTATTAGTGGACCTTTAATTACCTTTCAAACAATTACAAGTCAATTTCGTACAAACCTGGTCTTGGTTCAACAATACTCTAATGGTAAAACGGTTTCCCAAATTAACATATTTCAATTTGCTTTTAGACCGTAAAGCAGTCAATCTTAGTCTATTTATATAATAATATGAATGTCCATCACGAGCCATTTTGAATATATAGATAGGTCATGCTCATTGTTCAACTAATTAATCAACTACTTTCAATATATAATTAAAATTATAATAATTTATATAGGTGACCCATCGATAGAGATCCTTCAGAATTTCATCAAAGATCCCAATATAATAGTATATGTTTCACATTTGTGTACTTCTCTAAGATCAATATCGTGAACATTTTCACTAGAATATATTACTCGTGGTCAACAAAACATTTAGTTGAAGATAAAAAGACGTTTGAGGCATGCATGGAAAACTTGATATATTTTTTTGACTTGTTGAACCATTCTAAAGTTCGTTACGATTTGATCCTTCTCAGCATTCTGGATTATGAATTAGAAAGACTTCTACTTTTATATGTCAAACATGGCACAAGTCTTCGAATAAAGAACTTTTAAGTTTTTTTAACATTTTACATAAAGAAGCCATTATAGCATATAATAATAATAACTAAGCCTTTATGGTCACAATAAATAATATTTGTTTGAACAAACCAATCTCACCCCATGACAACCACTCGAATAACAAATGAAGTTTCATGGAAACAATAGTAAAAGCTCAACCATAAAGTAATATGACTAATTCCTTTAAAATAAAGTCATTATACATATAAATACCATAATGCACATGTAACTGATCATGTGCTTCTTCTCCATGTACCAAAACCAAACTGATTATTATAGCTCTTCCCAACATGAACCCTAGTCTTTCTCCTTTCGAGTCATCAGTTCAACAATACCTGATTGAAGATGATCCTTCCTCCATGACTCTCATGGATGGCTTCTTCTTCACTGGAAACCCTACTTGGAATCTGAACTATGATGCTGCTTTGCCCGGGCTGGATGTTAGTAACTCCGGTGGTATGGTGTTTTCCGTCGGGAATGATGACAACGCCATGAATCCAAGTGGTTATGATGATAGGGTTAATGGTAATAATAACAGCACAGGACCTGTGGCGTGTGAGAATAACGCACCCCCTAGATGGAGGAATTACCGAGGGGTGAGGAGGCGGCGGTGGGGGAAGTTCGCGGCTGAGATTCGGGACCCGAACAGGAATGGCGCGAGGACATGGCTGGGAACCTATGAGAGGGAGGAGGATGCAGCTTTGGCTTATGATAGAGCTGCTTTCAAGATGAAGGGTAGAAAAGCGAAGCTCAATTTTCCTAACCTCATTGGGTCGGAACCACTGCCGGAGCCGGCAAGAGTAGTCATCAGAAAGAAGAGGCGCTGCCATTCGGGGGAAAAGCCGGATTGAGTTAGAAACATATATAGAAGCCTTGTCCTTGAAATGGTGTGAATGAAGTCTTAGGTCTTTTCTTTTTCTCTCCTTCTCCTGATCTCTGCTATTATTATTATTGTTAACATCATTATTATTTGCCCGTTTCTTGCTTTCTTTCTTTGTTTCATGAAAAGAAAGGTGTAAGGTTGAATTTGAATAGGAAAATCTAGGTTCAATAAGAAAGGTGGTGTGAGAATAATTTCTTAATGACAGTCTGATGAATTTGGAGAAATCACTAAATATGCTTTGCTGGGACATCTAGAAGATGATGAGGTCAGTTTCTATTTTCAATGCAAAAAAAAAAAAAAAAATCAGTCCACTTCTGTAGCTATACAAGAGTTCTGGATTGCAGAATTATGCAGAAAATTCTGTTGAGGATGTTTAGTTGTCTTTTCCCTAAAACGCATGATCCCACCACCATGATGTTATTCTATTGATAAGAATACATCTGACAAAAAAATGTACAGATCAATTGTGAGAAAATACCATCTTATTTTGGCTTTAATGGTGGAAATCTTAGCATTAGCATGTTTGCATGCTCTTTCTTTCTTTAGCCTATGAATTGAAGGATTACAAAGTCATTATTGAACTTGATTGGCTTAGACTTTATTTATTGCAATTGGCTCTGCCATGGACATCTCAAAGAGCTTCTATAAATTGCCAGATTGGTCCAAAGAATCACAGAGAATTGTAACGTGATAGAACGATAATTACAAAATATTTATTTTGTAGACTATTAAGGATTCATGAATAAAATTTATATTTCATTTACAAAACTAAATAAATATGAAATTATCTTTATAGTTCTACCAATACATAAAATATGAAGGATATAAATATCTCAATAATGGTTCAAGGAGGTGTCTGTGTATATATATATATATATCCATATGTTGATTTATGTAAGCTAATATGGATTACACAGTCAAATTTATGTGAAGGGAATTACCTAATTTATTGTAATACCTTCTCCAGTCGATTCCATATAAGTAACAACTAATTAAATCGTGTAGATTATAATATTGGTTAAATTAGTTAAAAATAATAAATGTGTAAAAGATATAATTTTTTTAAGTATATCTTTATTTATTGAAAGGATGAATGAGAAGAGAAGATGAGTTTAAGAAGAGATTAACTAATTAATAGAGATAAAATGGAAAAGCATATCAAATCCTCAAACAAATACACATTGTCATTTACATAGGACCACCCCATAGAAATATAACTTATTTATAGTATCTGAGGGAGTGTGTGTATATATACTGTAATCAGAATTACATTAAACTACTTTATTTTACCAGCCAAACACACTGAACCAAGGTTCAAAAAACTGAATTGGGTACTGAACCGATCGAAGTAGTGGATCAAGGGTTAATGAATTAGAATAGGGTCAACATGAGATAAAACTGACCATATTAAAATAATAATATTTAGTTGACAATATTAAAATACAACCTCACTGATAGGATTAGATCAAACAAAAAGAAATAGTATATCAATATATGACAAACTGAAATTTAAATTATCGATGAAAGATCATGCACTCACATTTAATATCTGACAGTTTCAAGAATCATCTCACGTTGTACTGAAGGATATTTATGCATAAAAAATAAAAAAAATTCAAACGGTGGAGTAGCATTTCAAAATAGTTGTTGTCAACAAAACATCGATCTAAGACGAGGGTATGTTGGAAATTTATTATATTAAGTATATATTATTATATTCATTTAGATATTATATTAATATATATAAATGTACCACTGGATATGTCCCGCATTATTATTTGAATTACGAATGAAGAGTTGCGTTCAGGGGTTGCGTCTGGTCAATGAATCCTTTAACAGCCTTGATGGGAGGCTATATAAGGAGAGGCCAGTACTCAGAATGGATACGAGAAACATAATCGTTATTTGTTCAATCACGAATTCCCTGACGGGGTGACGGTGTTCGACAGTCCATCGCTGTGCCAGAAATTCCCGTTCAGAAGAATTCAAGCAAATATCAAAATATATACGCTATGGCAAGAGGTATGTAAGACTTCCGCTGCACTCTGAATCTGAATTTATGTCCAACATGTGGTATCAGAGCAAAATTTTATCTCTGCCTGGTGTGATTTTGAGAAAGTTTTTCAAAAATTTCGGATTAGCTTTTTGAGATTCGGATCATTTGTTTTTGTTTCTGGAACTGGGTTTATTTATTGTTGAAGATTTGGATTTCAAATTCCGTATTTGTCTACGGAATCAGTCGCTAAAGGAGGAAAATTCTTCCAAAATTTCGAAAGATTTCTCCTTTTCCTGTGTATGTCTTCTTTCGTTCAGAGAGATCTATGCGCCTTTTTTTTTTTGTTTTTCTGGGTTTGAATCTGTGGTTCACTCACTGGAATCAATCCTTTTACGCCAGAGAAAATTTCAATCTCATTCTGGATTTCGTGCGTGTGCATATGTGTGTATATATATGAATCTATATTACTGTCTGTTATATATATACATGGATTCATGGATTGTTTCACCACCGTTTTCCGCAAGAGAAATCGCCATTTTCGAACTCTGTCGCTTGAAAACAAACTGGAAAAAAGGGATTATTAAAACTTGTCTTTGCATGGGTTTTAGAAAGTATGTGAGTGTGTAAATGTTTCCCTGGGAAGAGCCGTCGGTTTTCCTCCATTATCATCGCTGGAATCAATGGTTTCTCCCCGGAGAGTTTTCATTTTCGTTTTCAATTCAGAGGGATCTGTAATGTGTAGTTTTCCATTACTTGGAAATATATTACAAGATACACAATGTTTGGCCATGATTCCTGAGGAAAATGACGCGAGAAACAACGCTCTGGTTGCCGGAAAATGACTCATCGTCGCCGAAAATTTTTTCATCCATTGGATTGTTTTTTCCAATGATTTCGGTTGTTCTCCTTCATTGGATTGTATTACCAATGATTTCGGTTGGAAAGGACGAACAGAAAGGCATCAAAACCGCCAGAAACCGTCGTCGGAAACGTCTGTAAGCGTTCAGAACGGCGGGTCTTGATTTCGGGTTTCCGGGTCGGGAGCGTGAACCGGTGGGTGAAGAAGAAAGGACAAACGCGTTTCTGAAAAAGTGCTTTTATGAAAACGTGATTTTCTGTAAAAGTGAGTTTTTAAAACTCGATTCTTTAAAGAAGCGCTTTCATATTAGGCCGCGTTTGGTTTTTTCTGCTTTTGTGAAAAAGTGTTTTTCAACACTGATTTTTTTTAAAAAAATGTTTGGGCCGTCAACTGGGCCTGCAGATTTTTTTAAAAAAATATTTCATTTTTGGGCCAATTTTTTGGGCTTTAGTTTTCTGGGCCCAATTTTTGGAGATTTTTTGGGGCCATTTTTTGTTCTCTGGGCCATTTTTTCTGTCGTCTGGGCCATTTTTTGCATTGTTTTTTGAGCTTTCTTTGGGCCTGACAGAAACATATTTTGGGAGAATTGATTTTTTATTTATGTTTTCTCTCTTTAAGTTTTTTTTTATTTCAATTGTATAATTGGAATTCATGCTTTTATAGAGATTGATTAGAGTCAAATAAATATTATACTATGGATATTTATGATATTTATTTATCTATCAGCTCTACATTTATTTATTTATTTAATTCTACAAATTACTTGTTTGAATTACTTAAATTATCTATGAATTTATATATTATTGCTCTTTAGGAAATTATAATTATTTTGAAATTTGGAATTAATTTTGAATTGATATTTATATGAGCAATTTTATATGAAGCATGAATTAGTGGGAGAATTTCAGTTATCTAGTTACATATTGTTAATTAGATTAACTGTTAAATTTTCATTATGTTATTGTTGCATATTTATGTATTTAAATGCACAAAAAGATATTCGTGAGTAGCATGCCTATATATCTGGGGAGTAGCCACAGCATCCTCATTTTATTTTAAATTGCATGCACATTACTCACATATGGTATTTTGGAATATCATTGTAATTAAATGCAAGATTATAATTTATCTTAACCCACAGGTAGATAATTATAATCAAACATTTAATTAGGGCGAAATATAATGGCCTTATGTTTTCTAAGTAGCCCACAGGTATTAGAAAACACTAATTGCGTTTTAGTTTCATCAATTTTAGACAAATACATTGTATGC
>JANTPZ010003845.1:0-28596 GCA_025593235.1 Vachellia pachyceras
ATTGTTTTGTACTATATTGCACAGCATCATGGTTAAAAAGCTTTTCAGATGCACTTTGTATATTAGAAATGTAATCTTCAGGCAATGCTACACCAGCATCAGAATAAGCCACTTGTGACCTGAAATTGACATTGCAAGGCTGCTTAATGTCAATATATGTGTCTCCAAAGTATAAATATATAAAGAAAAATAATAAAAATTAAGTCAAATGAAATGAAAAATGTCAACAAATTTCTCCTCTGATTCTTTTTCATTTTGAGCAACTACGAAGAATTAGGGGATGATGGATCTATAAACCTAAGTTAAATTAATAGATATATTCATATTCCAGTTTCAGTACTCCTCAAAGAATATATTCTAACAAAATTCCCCAAACTGTTAGCAGCTAAAAAAAAATTGGTGGGGGGAGGGGCGATTCAACTTGGGATAAATGGAACTACTACAAGTAAGGAGTGTGCACGGACCAAGATTCAACCCAGCCTTGAGCATGCCCAGATTTAACTTAGTTTAGAAAGTCAAGTTTGCAGATTCTGTATCCCATGCTGGCCACATCTCTTTTTTACTGGATAAAAATATACAGTGACCCCCTTAGAATGTTTTTACATAAATCCCTTAAAAACATGATTTTCTCTGAAAAAAATCAAATTGCCATACAAGTCCTAATCTTTTTGCTTTTAAAGTAAAAGGATTGGGCATTGATGGGTCTCAATTTCAACCCAATGCCTGGCCTGCTCTTGCACTATTTGACCTAGGCTGGAGCTTGCTGGGCTTCCATTCCATGTGTATCCACACCAATAACTCAAAACATTTGAGCCCCTGATTCAATTAACTAACTTTTCCAGGCATCTGACTTAATAGGAAAATTTGACAATGTTTCATAGACTAAGCAAAGGAAGAATCTATGACAGGAAAATAGGCCACACAAATCATCACTTCTAGAAATCCATCTGATCCCACTGAACAACCACAGAAGAAAGTCCAACAAGAAGAGAGACGACAATAATTTAAAACCGTAGCAGTAATATTATATACAGAAGTAAATCTAGGACTAAAATTGATTTTAAAGGGATTCTTCAGTTCACTCCAATCAAACGATGACACTAAGGCAAATATCATAGATCCTCATTAAAATTTTCCTTGCCAATTTCCCCAACAATCACAAAAGTGAATCAACAGCTCCCTCAAAATATATAGTAAATCCATCCACCTTTGACAAACAAACACTGGGCGTACGTTTACATATATAACAATTTCTTCTTATTTTTCTCTCCCGGGCAATAGGATAGCCCATACCATGACCAATGCAAAAGCAAATGATTGCTTGTAATACTATCATAATGATTAACTAGCAAGAATTAAACTATAATGTTCGGTAACTTACGAAAACGAGAAAATAAACAAATGACTTCACATAATATAAGTGTTTGATAACCAAGGGCTGCTGCTCTAGTAAATCTCCAAAACGATCAATTTGTACATGATTTAATTCCACTGTCAAGAAAAGGAATTAAGAAAAGCATATTTAATACCCCCAAGAGAACACGTTAATCATCATTATTGAATTGAAACCCCTAATCCCATATCATTATTTTTTCTCATCACCTGTTTCAACAATTTCTAAAACGCCATAGGCACAAGTCAGCGATGTACATCTACCTACGAGAAAAGAAAAGACAACATACCCGAACAAAGCCCGCGAGGCAAAAGAGCTTCCGGCGGCGATACCGGCGGCAGAGGCAGAGAAGAACTGAGTGGATTGAAAAGTCCGGGTGGAATACAGGCCAGTGTTACAGCTCTGGTTTTTCCTCCATAGATCTAAAAGTATAGCTATTCCCGCCATTTCAGGACCTTTCCTCTACTTCTATGAAACTATTCACAAAACCAACTTTCTGCTACAAAGACAACAAAAACCATTACCCAGAAATCTATTCAAAGAATAGAAAGAAACTCTACGATTATGCGTGATGATTCGGAGCTATTGAGGCATGCACCAGATAGAAAAGATGGGTTCGCTCAAGTCAAGGTCAAGCTGTGCGAGAGCTGGAATGGCTCCACTTAGCTTCCTTTCCACTAGGACAAAACGGAGCCGTTTTTTAGGTCTCTCATCAATAAAATTGAATACCCACTCCAAACCTTTTTTAGTCTCTCATCAATAAAATTGAATACACCCCCACCCACGAGGGTCGGAGTACCACTGACACTCTTCCAGGGGTCGAGAGTTAGATTCTTGGAAGTAACATTTGGGGTTAGAGGTAATCCACTCTTGGTGCAAAGCACCTTAAAGGTGTGAGCCACGGGTATTCCTCACTTCGGATTAGTCAGTTGCCCCAAGTTACCTGATCCATTTGAAGAATTTCAGGGACTCAGGAAAAGGCGCCGGATACCGAGGGGTTTCCGGGTGTGGCCAAAAGGTCCACTTGCCTGTTGTTCACCAAAAAAAAATTGAATATGCCCCCACTCCAAATCTCCACTTGGATGGCGAGAAAAGTTGAGAGGAAAGAAAATAGAGGAAGAAAAATTAAAAAGAAAATATTATCACTCCTCTTTTTTGGATGGATAAAAGAAGAAATATATATATATATGAAAGAAAATGGATAATTGGATAAAAGATTTAAATACCCTTCTAATGGAAATAAATTATGTTTAAAACTAATTGATATTATTATTACTAAATAATTTAAAATCAAATTATTTGTTAAAGAAATATTTTCATATTATTATATTTTAAAGCTAGATAATGTATAATAATATTTTAAAAAGTTAATAATTTTTTAAATTAAAAATAATAAAAGGAAATAAATAAATTATATATCATCTTAGTTTATGACTAAATGTTAGAAATATAATATAAAAATAATTAAAATGTCTAACAACATAATCATGGAAAATCGTAAACAAAAGAGTGAACTTGAGAATCGTACTGAAGAGTCAATCTTCCATACATAAAAAAATATCAAGACATCATGTAATGATCAACATGAAGACAAAAGATGTTTTCTCTAAACAAAATAAACAAAGTAGGCCAAAATGTCACCACTTTACTAAAGATATGTGTTCATTCAACCAACAAATGTCCAACACCATATTTATACTTTTTCATTGAACCCAAGCTCCAGTCATCAACTTGAACAATGTTTGTAGTCGCATATGAGATGGAATCCCAAAAAAGTTTAGCTTCTGCTTTTGGTAGTTGCACAAAAAGAGGTAAGATTTTAGTTTATGTTCTTTAGGTATTCCAATTTCCTCAATTGCATCCCATACTTCTCCTTCACTGTAGTGACGAGGCCTACTCTTTTCAAGTATTGAAACACCATTTTCAGCAATTTGAGTATGATTTTCAAGTATTGAAACACCTTTGTCAACCATTTGAGCATGCTTCTCAACATCTTGAGCATGCCTCCCAACAACAACATTGTCATCTCACATGACATCAACTAGTTCCTTTATTCTTGTAGACATTTTTTCACACCTTGCATCAATTGATTCAATCATTGAAACCTTGCGCTTTTGTCCTCTAACTAATGCAGTTCCCATAGATGCCTCATGTATTGGGCTATTGTCCAAATTAACTGGCGAGTTTGATGACTCATTTGGAAAATTATATTCATTTTCAATGTTCTGCAAGAGAGTCATTTAATTGATCGTCCACTTCTCCCATTGTGCAACCCTTTCCTTGCTATTTTTAGAGTATTTTCCAGTTGCCCTATTTGCACTAAATAGTTCAAACAACTTGTCATAATGTAATACAGGTGTATTCTTCCACTTGGCTTTTTCTGCAAAGATAAAAGAAGAGCCGTGAATCTCATCTCTTATAAAATAACTGTCAATTATACAAGAAACTCACCTCAATCAAATCATTCTAGATTTGATTATCAGCTTCAAACAATTTTGTGATAGGACGCCATGAGAATCTACTCAATCCATTAAACAAATCATAAAGCTCTGCAAATCATTGTGATAAAGTCTTTTTCCTATTCCTCAAATGTTGCTTTGTGATGTGAGAACCAAATGTACTATTAAGAGTTTGGACCATATTATCATATACAAACGTTGATGAGAGACGATTCCCTTTCATTGTTTCTTCCAACAAGGCATCAATAAAGATTCATCCTTTTTAGGAGTCCAACGCAAATTATCTTTCATTGATTCCCTCCTTTTTTTGTCATTGTTCAATCTACATGGAAATCAATAAACAAAATCATAATCAACCTAAGATTTTATAATCAATTAAGCAAGTGGTTAAATGCTTATAGACATTCAACTTCAACACAATTGGTCACACGCTACATGCCAGCTAATACAAAGAAGCACATACTTTCAAACACTACTGAGACAATATCAATTTCATAGTCATACATCTTAAATAATTAGTTTAAATCACAATCTATGTGACACATGAAATGAGTAGTCAAGCCACATATGGCCTACTATATTTTCCTGTAAAATTGATCCTTGTCTATAGTCTTCCTATTGATTGTGTGCAAATTGTCACATCCTTGTCAGTGCAGCTTTTTTTAAAAAAAATAAGAAGGTTGTCACACTTTGCGTGTGGCAGTAAAATTTCTTCATGTGATGGTGATGGGTGGGTGACCCATCTCCATTTGCCCTTTTATTATTAATAAAAAATTTAAAAATTAGGCATGCTTGAGATAGTTAGTTCAGGGCAACTTTTGGATTTTTTTTTAAAAAAGCTGAAAGGTGGGAGCTTGGCGTGAGGGGTATTATAAATACCCCTATCCATTCTTCACACACACCCACGGACTACTCAACACACACACACACACCCATAAGGAGGGTGAGGGCACTGGAGGGAGGAAAGGAAGCTTAAAAGGGGTATTTTTTAGTCTAAGGCTCTACTTCTGAGATTGTTTAGGTAAGTAAAACGACTTATTTTCATTAAATGTCCTTCACAAAAGTTGTTTTAAATATTTTTCTCTTTCTAATGGTAGTAATATTCTGTTAATTAGAGAATATTTTAGGAATTATATTTTTATCTAGTTTTAAGTTTTATTTGCAGAAGACCATAAAATTGTACATGTATTATCTATGATCTATGATGTTAGATTTATTTTTTTGATACCTGGAGTATTTTAAGAATTTATTCATATTTAAAAAGGTATGATTTTTTATATATTGATATTTTGACTAAATAGTTGATGATTAAATGGTCTGATTGATATTAGTAAATTTATTAGTTTTTATATTATATTTAATATATATTTGATATATATAGTTAAGTATATATTTGCTAAAAAATTATATATTAATTTCAAGTGATATATTTAATTGCAATAAAAATTGTTTAAATAAATTATTTGGAATATTAGAGGTATTATTGAAATTTTAATTGATTTAGATGGTTTAATAAATTAAGGGTTTATAATTTAAAAAACTATTATATGTTTAAAATCCTAAACTTTAAATTAGAATTTTGGTTTAAATAATAATAGCAAGTAATTGAGTTAATAATCAAAAGACTAATGTGTAGTACTATTTAATTTTTGTAGACTGTTTATAGAAACTTGATGTTGGCAAGGATTTACATGTGGTAGTATTTTATTGCTTGGTAAGAGATAACCATTTTCCTCTCTTTGTGAATGCTTGTAACATGTTTGTGAGTAATTTTAAATAATTAGAATTATAAAAAGTGCCATTAATATTTGAGTTGCCTTATAAAATTATATTGTTAATGAAATTGTTTTATGGGACCTATTTTCAATATGAAATAAAAATGTGATTTAGTGATATATTAATGGTATTGTTTTATAATATTACAAATGTTGCTTTGAGAACTTGTGAAATTGATCATGATACATGGTAGATTTATTATTTGACGATGTGAGAGGTACTGTGGATGTTGATTTAATGGGAGATTATTTTAGAGGAAATAAGGGGGTGGGCTATCAGGTGTATACTAGTTAGTCTTTTTGCCCAATTGTATTTGATAGGGTAATGACACCCCACTACTATAGTAGAGGGAGAACCCATGGTCCGTTCTTATGCGCTGTGGATTTTGGTCGGTCCATATCACTTGATCGAAGAGCTCGATATTTGTACTACTAGTTGCACTTGACAGTACTGGCCCATGGGTTCAGTCAGAGGAAATAAGGCTAGGGAGGAATAAGGGAGATTAGAGAAATAAATCTTGTGCATTAATTTTTATGCAACTTTATGATGAGATAAGCATGAGATATGATGTCATAAATTAATAAATTGTATGCTTATATATAAGTTGATTAAGTGACATTTTGTTATGCTATTATATTTAATGTGACTATCTCACTTAACACCTCATGGGCATATACTCGTATGCCCAATGAAATGGAATTGCTTGTTGTTGAGATGTTTGCCTCACCCTATTGCTTTAACATTTTTTTCCAGGTGGTAGTTCCCGTGCTGGTCCGTCAAGGAAGACTTCGGAAGCTTGAGCTACTTTCATTATAAGTAGTGCATCCTTCGTTTGGACTATGTTGTATTGTTATATATTGGCGTGTTTGGAGGAGCTTCGTTACTCCCCAAAAGCATGTTCAACAGTGTTTTTCCGCAAAATGAGATAACCTCCTCCACATATTTACCTTGGCTTATGTAAAAGTACTTTTCTACCACGTTCCTAAACGGAACTATTGACACGTTAGGGCTCATCATGCATACTCTGACTTATTTTGACTGATTGGTATATCAATTGTTTATGTTTGATTTGAACTTTTGTTGGTCTAACATTCGATAATGGTTTCGATATTGATTATACAAAGGATTTTAAATTGAATCTTTTGTTATTTGACGTTATAAGAAAAAGGTCTTCACAAATTGGTATCAGATTCAACGATTCTGTGAACTGTTTTTCATATGTGCATATAGTGACAATAAATAATATTTGCATATATCTCCGCTCTTTAGTAGTTGTTTTTAGTTTTGTTTGGCTTTTCATCTTTTATGGTGGGTTACATCCTTAAGTGGGGTAAATGATGCAAACAGACTCTGAAGGTAATGGTCAACCTAATTAGCCAGGGTTTGACTAGGCTACTCTTCTCCATCTGTTGAAGGAATTAGTGGTGAATGAAGTTGATGAGAGGATGCAAAAGTTTCAAGATGATATGTAGCAAGGAAGAAGCGAGGAAATGTAAATGGAAAATGGTTATGGCACCCCGAGTGTGAGACACTTTAAGGGTCAAAGGGGAGGAGAGTTGGGAGGTAGCTCCTTGAGCTAGGATCTACCAGACATTTCGATATCTAGAGTGTGGAAAGATGTGTTAAGACACAACCTGTCGACATTCAATGCTAGAAAAGACACCATCATACCAGAGCCTTGGATTGACAGGCTGAGACTATCTTTAAGGTGGTGGATATTAATTCCTATTAGATCGCTAGGATGGCCATTTGTTTGTTGAAGGATAATGCCAAGCTATGCTGGAAAAGTGTCAAGGTCAGATAATTCTCATCATACTTGGAAGTATTTTAAAAAAAGATTTCTGGATCATTTCTTTCCTACAGTATTGAGTTTGGAAAAGGAATCTAAATTCTATATGCTAAAGCAGGGGGAGATTCATGAGGATGACTTCATCTCTACCTTTATTAACCTCTCCAAATATGTATCATATATATCATGTATGAGGGAGGGGGAAATGTCTGCATAGTTGGCGGCTCAACTCCTTAAAAGTCAGACCGGAGTTAAAGCCATTTCTTACTCTACATGGTATAGAGAGTTTTGATGAAGCATGTGTCAAGCTAACCATTGTAACTAGGAGGCTTAGAAAGGCTTAAGCGACTAAACAACAGTAGAGACAAGGGAAGCCTTCTAACTTCATTAGGCCGTCAGGGAGCATGATGAAGAGATCTAGCTATAACACCAATAGCCGCTTGGGAAAGAGCAAACCCTTCTCGTAGAGGCGTTCCTATTAGAGGGGTCACAACGGAAATTTCAATCTCAGAGAAGTCAATCATATGGGAGCTAGAACTCCCATTTGAGACTCTTCAGCGACAGTCTCTAGTGCAAAGAGGGATTGTTCTAGTTGTGATTAGACTTATGCAGGGAAGTGTTGGGAGTGCTACTGGTGCTACAAGTTGGGGCACATCACTCGTTTCTGCCCGGAGGCTCAGCAGACTTAGCAAATTGGTCGCTCGATGATACCTGGTCGAGTATTTGTATTACCTCAAGAGGAGGTTGGAGCGTCTCTAAACATAATTCAAGGTATTGCTTCTCTTTAAGGCTATGATGTTCATTTATTGTCTGATTTTGGTGCTACGTATTCCTTCATCTTTGATAAATGTGCCCAAAGATTGAAATTAAATATATGTGCTTTGCCTTATGATTTGAGAGTTTATACTCCAGCTGGAACTTCCGTTGTAACTGATCGTGCTTGTTTGGATGTTGCCCTTAAGTATGTTATTTGTGATTCAAAGGTAGGCTTGTTTTGTTTGCCTCTTAAGGGTATTGATATTATTATTGGCATGGGTTGGTTATTAGTCAATAATGCTTAACATGATTTTAAAAGGAAAAGAGTGAATTTTCCCTTAAATCTTGTATCTATGGGGGTAGCTTCAAGTCCCTTGTTTTTATCCGCCGCTCAACTGGAAAAGTGTGTTCGACGAGGTTGTGAAGCCTACATGGTCTTCTTCCTTGTTAGTAAGGAAGTGGGGATCGATCAGATTGAAGTGGTGAATGAGTTTCCTGAGGTGTTCCCAGAAGAGATATCAGGATTGCCCCCAGATCGAGAAGTGAAGTTCTCTATTGAGTTAGCACCGGGGACAGCTCAATTTCAAAGGCTTCTTACAGGATGTCACCATCAGAGTTGGTGGAGCTAAAGAAATAGTTGGAAGAGTTACTTGAGAAAGGCTTCATTCGAATGAGCATTTCTCCCTGGGGTTCGCCAGTTTTGTTTGTCAAGAAAAAAGATGGAAGTATGCGATTGTGCATTGACTACATACAGTTGAATAAAGTAACTATTAAGAATAAATACCCTTTTCCTAGGATTGATTATTTGTTAGATCAGCTCATAGGAGCAGCAGTGTTCTCTAAGATTTACTTAAGGTCAGGATACCATTCACTCTGAGTTAGGGCTTAGGATGTTCCAAAGACGGCTTTCCGGACTCGTTATGGGCATTATGATTTTTTGGTTATACCTTTTGGGTTGATTAATGCTCCAGCTGTTTTCATGGATTACATAAATCGGATTTTTAGGCCGTACTTGGATCGATTTATTGTGGTATTCATTGATGATACTTTCATTTATTTTAAGAATAAGGAAGAGCATCGCAAGCACCTATACATTACTTTGCGTATCTTGAGGGATCATCAATTGTATACTAAGCTAAGTAAGTGTGCTTTTGGTTCAGGAAAGTGAAATTTTTAGGTCACGTGGTGTTTGCAAAAGGGGTGGCCGTTGATCCTAGTAAAGTGGATGCTATGTTAAAGTAGGGAAACTAGAGGTCAGTAACTGAGGTGAGAAGTTCTGTAGGATTAGCGAGCTACTACAAGATATTTATAAAGGGATTCTCTCATATTGCAATGCCCTTGACCAAGTTAACCAAGAAAGATTAGCCACTCATATGGGTTGATAAGTGTGAAGCTGCTTTTCAAGAGTTGAAGGAAAAGCTGACTACAGCTCTTGTGCTTACCCTTTCTGATCCCCGTCGTTCGTATATAGTGTCTATTGATGCTTCTCTCAAGGGTTTGGGTTGTGTGTTAATGCAAGAAGGCAAGGTTGTCGCATATGCCTCAAGGCAGTTGAGACCTCATGAAGAGAACTACCCGACCCATGACTTGGAACTTGCCATTGTAGTGTTTGCATTGAAAATTTGGAGACATTACCTATATGGAACTCAATTTGAAGTTTTGAGTGATCATAAGAGTTTAAAGTACTTGGTTGACCGAAAAGAGTTGAATAACAAACAGCATAGATGGATGGAGTTTTTGAAGGATTGTGATTTTGAGATAAAGTATCATCCGAGTAAGGCTAACGTTATAGGAGATGCCTTAGGTCGGAAATTGATTCACGTGTTCTGCCTAAGCTTAAATAAGCACTATTATTTAGAAGGACTGAGGGACTTTCAGGTGTTTCCAGATCAAATAATTGTTGCTTTGAATTCGGTACTGGGTGATTACAGTTTTCACCAAAGTATCAGGGATGGTCAGATAAAAGATGATCGCTTAAGGCAAATTCAAGAAGAGTTAAAGCAAAAAGATGTTCAAGATTATGAAGTGGGTGATGCAGATATCTTAAGACACAAGAAGAGGATTTGTGTTCCTGATGATGAGGAGATTAAAAGGACTATTATAGGAGAAGCCCATCGGAGTAGATATATTATACGTCCTAGAATTACCAAGATGTATAATGACTTGAAGTAACAATATTGGTGGCAAAAAATGAAGAGCGATGTGACTAATTTTATTCTGAGATGTTTGACATGTCAGAAGATCAATATTGAACATTAGAGACCTGCTGGGTTACTCCAAAGTCTAGATATCCCAAAATGGAAATGGGATAGTATTTCTATGGATTCCGTTATGGATTTGCTACCAGTCCGAAACAGTTGTAATGCTATTTGGGTGATCGTCTATCGATTAACTAAGTCAGCTCACTTCTTACCAATCAGAGCAAACTATTCCTATAGAGATTGTCTGAGTCGTACATTAAGGAGATCGTTTGTTTGCATGGAGTGCAAGAGAATATCATATCGGATCAAGATCCAAGGTTCACGGTAGACTTCTGGAAGTCTTTGCAGAAGGCTATGGGGACGAAATTGAAGTATAGTACTGCTTATCACCTGCAGACAGATGGTCAGACTGAGAGGATAATTTAGACTCTCAAGGATATGTTAAGGGCTTGCGCTATTGAGCTTCTAGGTAGCTAAGATCGTCACTTAACCCCAGCAGAGTTCACCTACAACAACAGCTATCATTCGAGCATTTGGATGGCTCCTTTTGAGTGTTGTATGGTCGAAAGTGCACATCACCATTGTGTTGGACAGAATTGAGTGAGAGTACTGTGATTGAATCTGATCTAGTTGATGAGACAACGAAAAAGATAGAGATGATATGTTAAAAGTTGTTGACAACACATAGCAGATAGAAGAGTTATGCGGATAGGCGGCGTAAACATTTAAAATTTGAAGTGGGTGACCACGTATTCCTTAAGGTTTCACCGTTCACTAGTATTGGCAGATCTATTAAAGTGAAGAAGTTAACTCCCCGATTCATTGGTCCATAAAAGATTTTGGAAAGGATCAGACCAGTTGCTTATCGAATCGCCTTGCCCCTATCCTTGTCAAGGGTGCACAACGTGTTTCACATGTCTCAATTGAAGAAGTATCACCCGGCCCCGTCTCATGTCATTGAGCTACAGGAAGTTGAACTACCCCGTCTCATGTCATTGAGCTACAGGAAGTTGAACTAAGTGAGAATATAACTTATCAAGCAGAATCAGAAAGGTTTGTGGATGTACAAGACAACCAATTGAGGAGAAAGACCATTTGGCCTGTAACCGTTCTTGTGCGTTGTGGATTTTGGTGGTCCATATCACTTGATCGGAGAGCTCGATATTTGTACTACCAATTGCACGAGATAGTATTGGTCCATGGGTTCAGTCAGAGGAAATAAGGCTGGGGAGGAATAAAGGAGATCAGAGAAATAAATCTTGTGCATTGATTTTTATGCAACTTTATGATGAGATAAGCATGAGATATGATGTCATAAATTGATAAATATGTATGCTTATATAAGAGTTGATTAAGTGACATTTTTTTCCAGGTGGTAGTTCCCGTGCTGGTCCGTCAAGGAAGACTCCAAAAGCTTGAGCTACTTTAATTATAAGTAGTGCTTCCTTCATTTGGGCTATGTTGTATTATTATATATTGCCACGTTAGGGCTTATTATGCATACTCTGACTTATTTTGATTGATTGGTGTATCCATTGTTTATGTTTGATTTGAACTTCTATTGCTCTAACATTTGATGATGGTTTTGATATTGATTAGAGAAAGGATTTTAAATTGAATCTTTTGTTATTCGACGTTATAAGAAAAATGACTTTACACAAATTGATCGTCTATTTTGGGATTTCATGATAGTTGTTAGTATACCATGCTTGAGTAGGAAGCCAGCATCCCCAAGATAAAATGTTTCTACACGACACAACTTAATCCATAAGTCCAAAGAAACATGTGTAAAATAACATAAGATAGTACTTATAGTTTCTTACTAACCTTGGGGAATTATAATTTTACCATCTCTTGATAAAGCATTTTTTAGGATTCTTGCATTTGACGCTGTTCCTTCCCATCCAACTAACACATATGTGAACTCATGTCAAATGGACATGCAACAAAGATATTTTGAGTAGGATAATCTTTGCATCCTCGAAATCAAGCAACTTCTCCTCTAGGTACTTTTACTCGAACATGGGTTCCATCTATTACTCCAATGCAATCCTATTATAAATTTGGTTATACACTATATATATTGTGACATTAGATAGGTGCACAAATATAAATACTTACCTTAAAATATAGGTAGAACCTTTCATTATTAAGAATTTTTGGAGAAACTTCTAAGCCAA
Organism: Vachellia pachyceras; assembly: GCA_025593235.1. Taxonomy (NCBI): domain Eukaryota; kingdom Viridiplantae; phylum Streptophyta; class Magnoliopsida; order Fabales; family Fabaceae; genus Vachellia; species Vachellia pachyceras. The sequence continues at coordinate 12,555 of JANTPZ010003845.1, forward strand.
AAGGTTGCACAAGATATTCATCCTCAAGAGAAACAACAACCCGCCATACATTATGAAAATGACGACTAATAGTTTCCCTAGATCGATTAAAGTAGAAAATTATTGTTCTACTTCTAACATTATGTGCTAATGTGGGAGGAAATTTTGCCAATTGCTCCTCAACTATAGTATTTTTGGAATATTTTAACTTTACTAGTGTTTCTAAGTTTCGCACATAAATGTAAAAATGCTTGCAGTCCCATACAAATAACATCATGACATTTTTCTATCTCCTCCAATTGTTTCATAAATATTCTTATCATGCTCTCTCTTTCAGAATTACCATTACTTATAGGCATGGTTCAGGAACTCGGACCGGATCGGTCGAGTCGAGTCAGAAACCGGCAACTCGGCTGGCAAGCTAATCCGAGTTGGAGGTTGAACCTAGGTCATGGCGACTCGATCCACCTTAGATCAACTTGCCATTACCCTGTAGTAACTCGGTCGACCCACCGAGTTGGGGGGTCGACCGAGTTACTTTGAGAAAACCAAAAGGGGTGAAGAAGGACGAAGACGATGAATGCGTAAAGGGAGGGAGAAGGAGGAAGATGATTTCTCCAACCTCAGCCTCCTCGCCCTCCAACTTCATAGTGCTTTCCCCGATGTCATCTCCCTTACCTTTTACGTTCGTCCTACCATCCTGCTCCCACTCTAGCTCTTGTTTCTTGACTTCTCATTCCCTGCTGTCTCTCTCTCCGTGTCTATCTTAGTGAATGAGAGATGATAAATTTTTTTACCCAAAAGAGAGAGAGGATATATTTATTTCATTGAATTATTTGAATATATATTTTTTAATATGTGGCTTTTAGTTTATTTGGTGGGTGGCCCTAGGAAGTAGGAATGATTCATTGATTTGTGAGTTGACTTTTGGTGCTTCACTGACGCCTGCTTTTCTGGGTAGAGCGCAGAGTTCACATGGGTGTGGGGGAGCGAGAAAGAGAGATTCAGAAGGTAATAGATTGGCGGTAGGAATTGAGGTGAGAGCAAGTAAAATATATATTTTATACTGATAATTTTAAAAAGTTTGAGTGTGTGATAAGATTTATTTTTTAACTTTATGATTTGTTAATAATGAAATTTACTACTTAATTTTTAAAATTTTTAATTTTATATAGTTTGATTGTGAAAATATATTGAGATTTATTTTTAAAATTTTTTATTCCACATCGGTCTGACCCCCGGTTTGACTCCAGTTTAACCCATTGACCCTTAACCCACTACCTTGTCCAGTTCAATCACCGGTCCAGTTTTCTGTACCTTGCTTATAGGCCTATCAACTAGTGTTAACATCTCTCCCAACTAATATATTAAATGTAAAATATGGCAAACAAGTTGGACCACACACATTCACTACGCCATTCCCATTCTTGTAGCACATGGTTTGAGTTTGCCACATCAAAATTTATCAACTCTTTAACTTCATTTTCAAAATTGCACATTATCTTCATTAAATTCTTCATTATTATGGTTGCTCATCTATATAAGAAATTACAAAGATTTAAAAAAAACATACACCAAACATGAAGTACATGGAACACAAACAAGATAGTGCATGTGATATAATATGCCAACTACAATATAACCTTCCATACAAAAATTAAGATACCCATTTTTCTTTCTTGGCAAAAATCTAACTACATGCTTATTTCACGATCCTTTTAAACTGAAGGGCAATTCTAAAGCAATCCTCTTCAAGTTTCATGTGCTTAATGGACGTGCTAAATAGATGATACTAGAGGGAATTGCATATAGTAAAAAATTATAATAGGAGATGTAAGGGGGTAGGTAGAAAAGAGAGATGATTATTTTTAATGAGATGAAAATAAAGACAGTTCTGTGGTATCAAATGAATTATAAACTCCATACAATTATAGAAAAAATTTAACACACTGGTAGAGGTATTTATCAAATACTCACTCTGTCCTTGAATACATGACAAGCATCCCCCTCCATTAACATATAGCTCCAACCCTAGAATTAAACCCGTTGTCTTTCAAGTCTCTTAGCATGAAACGATTCACAATTGAGTTTAATGTTGTGTCAATTCTGAAACATTAGAAACCCCTTAAAAATTTAAGCAAAACAAAATTCAATCGAGAGAGTTTATTTATTGGAATGCTAAGCATGCCTACCAGCCCACTATCCAATAGATAGAGTGGCTGGAAAATTGAAATTTTTGAGGGATGGACATATAGAACAAAAGGGATCAAACGAAACATACAAGCTAGCATGCATTGAAGGAAAGAACTATCATAGCTAGGGAAGAAATAGAGTCAGTAATGGAACACATAGACATTATACTCCACAATAGTAGCTCACAGAAAAATATGTAGAACCAATTTGAACCAGTATGCTTGCTGTGACACTCCTCAATTTCCTCTATAAGCTTCACATTATCCCATTAATAAATCACTCTAGGGCCTTAGATAACCTAAATTGACCAAAGAAGTAAAATTGAAAATTTTAAAATGAGTTACTATTCATTTGGTCAATTTTCCAGATTTCTAGGCCAACTTTGAAAAATCAAAACTAATTCTAAAAAAATTTAAATTGAATAGTTCCAATTTCTAATTGAAGCTTATAAAGTAATCTACAAGAGAAAAATACTCACTGGTTCCAAAAATTGCCCAGTTGATACAGTTAATTCCACGAAAATCACTGTTCATTTGGTAAATTTCCATATTTCTCTCTTAATTTTGGAAAATCATAACGTTTTATATACACATCCAAATTTAGAAAAATTTGGCTCTTTTTAAAACTTAGGATGTGTAGTATTTAACTGGAAATTTTCACCCCATTCGGAATTCATTTGCTAATTTTCATCTTTACTTGAAAATAGGGCTGTATTAAGGTTTGTAACCCCCTTTACTTAAAACATGTCATTTCTAAAATTTGGTAAAGCTTCTTGTTACCACTCTTAAACTTCTCTTAGTGCATGATGAATTTATCTAGTTCCTTGGTTTATTATCATTCATGAATCCACATTTGCTTCACTATTTATCATGTAGAAGTTTAATTTGTACAACTACAACAATCCTCAATATAAACTTCAACCCTAATACATAATTTCCACAAGCAAGATCATAATAATATGCCATCTTCAATCACTATAAACCTTGCTCTTACCCTTGCTTGTGCATGTACCTAAAATGATTAGTTGGGGAGGATGAGATTTTTGGAAATCCTAATAGCAAAACATTCTAACACACTTTGTAAAAATTGCATGACTACTTTAAATAAAAGTGTGAGTTTATGAAATGTGCAACATATAACAATTAAATGCATATGGCCATAGCACACAAAAGCAAATATCACACTTTCAATCATCATAAATTTTCAATACAAGTCATGCATAATTTAACACACATTTTCAAAGCAACTTAGTTTAAGTTAAAGGGTTTTGCTACCTCTTTCCTTTAGCTTTCCCTTTTCAATTGGAATTCTCTTGACTAACCTTCCAAATGTGCTCTTTGAGTTCTCAACCTCCTAAACATGATTCAAGAACACAACCATCATCTCAAATCATTAACTATGCAAGAAACCACAAAAACGCACTAAAATTCTTCCTTACTCTTTCAAGACCCTTAACACTTTGAAACTTGTTCCTATGATTTCAAATGCTTCCCAAATCCTTTCCTCACTTATATCCTACACAAAATCTCATGTCAAAGCCATTGGAAGCATTAAAATCATCAAAATCCAACTCCTTCCCCCCCCATTAGATATCTGGACGAAAATTACATATTAAGAGCAAGAATTGATTTTTCAAACTTTCAACATATATAACAACATATTCTTGATCCTAAAATGTCTCTCATGTGTTGTTTGGCTTAAACACAACTCTTTTACCTCAAATAGAAATTTGGACAGCATTTCCCCTTAGTTTTGCCATTCCAAAAATTTACAAAACAACCAAACAACTACAACACATACACCAATCAACTCCTTAACTTGCATAGAGTTGTTTGGTACCAATTATTTGATCTAAATCCCTCTTTTTCTCATTTTTTCCACAAGAATCCTAACATTTCAGCAGCCAAATCCAGCACAAATCCAAAAACCAAACCGATAGAAGTGAAGAGGAAGTTCCAAGAAGTAGAAATGTATGAAAGATTTCATCATTACTCAACTTTACTTTGGATTTTTGGAGCTTTTTCTCTTCATCCATGGCTGCCTCTTCTCTTCTCTTTTCAGGTCTAGTTGTGCACGAAAATAGGGCTGGAAAATGGAGCAAAAATCTGGTCATAAGGGCTTTAATGCATGTGAAGACTATGTGGATAGTTGAGATTGAATCTTGCAAATTAAGACAAGAACCAAGAGTCCATATGCCGTCACCACACCTTACACTTAGATTCTTCCCATTGGTCCTCATAAAGTGGTCATAATGGGCTACACATGGGTTAAAAATTTGGTTGGAACTTTGGTTACATTAACTAAATCAATTGCCATTTAGTTACTTCTACCGATTACACTTTTTACCGGTAAACATAACTTTATTCCGGTAAATTTTTCTTTGCTTTTCTGGAGATGTTTTATTCCTCTTTTAATCTCCATATTTCCCTTACTCATTTGATGAAATAATTATCCCAGAAATGCCCCTAAAAAGGTCCAAATTTAACAAGATCATTTTATCCTGTCAAAACCCCTGAAAAACGTACTTCTGACGGGAAATTTATTTTTAGGGAATTAAAAATTACTGTAATTTTCATTGATCCCCTACCCCTTTTCCTTTCCTCAAATTCCTTTCTGTAATGTCCATAATTAATTTTTAAAGAAAATCTCATTTTCAGGATTTTTGGATCCTTTTTTCTCCGTTCCGGGAAATTGCCTTTATCGTCTATTGGGTAATAATTTTATAAATTATTAGAAAATTCACTTTATTTTTCTAGAAAATTCACTTTATTTTTATATTCCTTAAACTCAACTGATTGAGGTCTCCTGATACTTCAAATAATTATTTTCGACCGATTTACTTTCAAAATTCTCTGAACAGATATCTAAGCCGAATTTTGACAATCTGTCAAATCTCAGTTAATCAGTGAGTTCTGCTCTATCTTTTGGGCATCTGTGAATTTTTTTGATATTTTGGTCAATTGTTGACTTTTTTACTTTGACTTTGTCAAATGACTAAAATGCCCTTACACTTTCTCTTATTTACCAAATTATCCCTACTTTTACTAATCTTTCAAAATTCCACGATTGTCCTTAACTTTTATGCCTTTGATCTTTTTGTGTAATGACATTTGGATCTTTCCCAAAAGGTCACCTATCATTACCTTACTCCAGGGTGAGCACGCTTAACTACGGAGTTTTTATAAAATTTCACTCGTTAAGCCAGGTCTGATTTTGGTTCTCCAGGCCATCGGCATTATCTTTTTTCCGTGCTTTCTATCTATAGGCTCTAATTCAACTACTGGTTTGGCCTTTTATGCCCAATGACCATTTTACCCTTAATCTTTATACTTAATGACATTATGTTCCTAGCTTATATATTTAAAAATTTCAAAGCCTTAGGACAAACTTATCCATAGTCTTTCTAGCCCACTGGCTTCCTCTCTTCTTGTTCTTTATTTCTCTGGGCCTTTTCTCATCTCATAGCTATCGGTTTGGCATTTATTTCAAATTTACAGAAAAAAGGTGGATTTTACACTTGGCAGTGGAAAAATATGGAGAGGGAGTCGAGGAAGAGTAGATTATGCCGATGGAAGTCGAAGATAGTGGTTAAAGGGAGAGGGGGGACTTTGAGGATGGAGAGGAGAGTTGAGGATTGAGAGTAGGGATACTTCAAGAATGGGTCAAACCTAGGGCAAATTTTTCAGATTTGAGAAAGTGTGGAGAGAAAAGAAGAGTGCGCGAAAAAGATGAAAAAAAGAGGGAAAGTAGTTGAATACGAGGGGCACTAGATGGAATGAAATTTTCTTCTTATTTTCGCTCCATATATGGAGAGAAAATGGGATGGTTCCCATTTTCTCTCCTCCCACATTTTCCTCCGCATCCAAGTAGGGGAAAACTCATTTCTCCCTTAGTTTTCTTTCCTTCCTCATTTTCTCTCCATACAAGTAGGGGAAATGGACACAAACAAATAGAGAAAGTAGAGGTACTGTTATAAAATGAGAGAGTATGAGAGTAGAAGAGACTAATAGAAGGGATTGAGAGAGAGAGTGTGTGTATTCTTATTTATCATTTTGATATCCAAATGCTTAGTATATTGTCTCTATTTATAGGGTTCATGGCATTGATACAAATCTAAGAAGTTACAATGACATTAAGCAACTTAATGGTATAATTGGAGGTTATAGGAAACACACACTTAAAACCCTTTAATCGGGAGGTTAAAGAACATAATGTCATAAGGTGGAATCTTATGAGTCATAAGAACATGCACACATCATATTATATAACACTACCCCTTAGATGTTCCTAGACAAACATTGTGGTTCATTAAAAACCTTACTAGGAAAAACTCATTGGGACAAAAGCCTAGTGATGGAAAAAAAATACAATATTGTCTTCCCCTAATGACAACATCACTTTATGTCTTTAAGCCTTCACATTCTAATACCATATACCAGTTTCTTAAATGTTCTAGTTGGCAACGTCTTTGTAAACATATATGCAAGATTATCACATTAGCGAATCTATTAAATATTATATCACCACTCTTCATGAGATCATGAGTGAAAAAGAATTTTGGAGATATATGTTTTGTTCTATCTCCTTTGATATACCCTCCTTTCAGTTGAGTTATGCATGTTGTATTATCTTCATACAAGACTATTGGAATCTTTTGACCCAAAAACAATCCTCACATTGTTTGGATTGTTGAGTTATTAGTGATCTTAGCCAAACACACTCTTGACTTACCTTATGAACTGTTTTTTTTTTGCACATGATTGGTGAGGTGGCTGATAAAGTTTGTTTTATCAAATACCAAGATATAGTTGTACCTTCACAAGTAAATAAATATCTTGTTTGAGATTTACCTTTATATGGATATGATAAAAACCCTACATCTGTATAACTAATCATTTTTTGTACAAATTCATTGGAATAAAATAAGCCCATATCAACTATACATCAAAGGTATCAAAATATATGTTTAACACCATTCCAATGCCTTCTTATTGGGCAAACTAAATCTTGCTAATAAATTTACAGCAATTGTAATATTAGGCCTTGTTGAGTAGCAAAATACATTAGTGTACTTGTAACACTAAGATATGATACTTTCAGACCAAGAAGTTCTTCCTTTTTCTCTTGGGAGTGAAAAGGATCTTCCTTTTTATCAAGATATGATGTAACAATATCCATTAGACGTATATCAAGTTTCAAGTTCACTGCCAGACTAATTAGATATTTTAAAGTGATTGTATCTACCACAGGAGAATGTGTCTCTTCAAAATCAATGACAGGTCTTTGTGAAAAACCTTGTACTATAAGTCATACTTTATATCCCATGACCTCATTGTACTCATTTTGTTTTCGCACAAATACTCTTCTAAACCTAACGGGTTTCACACCATTTGGTTTTCAGACTACTGGTCCAAAAACTTCATGTTTTGAATGTGAATCCAATTCTACTTGGATTGCATCTTTCCATTTTGGCCAATCATCTTTATATCTACATTCTTCAATTGATCTAGGTTCAAGATCCTCATTATCATTAATTATTTTAAAGGAAACACTAAATGCAAATATGTTGTCGACATTTACTTTTTCTCGGTTCCACCTTTTTCCTATAGTGACATAACTTATCGAGATCTTTTCATCATTTTTATATATCTGGACCTCATTTGGGGTCTTTTGGTTAGTTATGTCTTGAGTTTCTTTTACAGGGACAACTTCCTTAATTTGATCATCTTGATTGTTTACTCCCTTTTCTTTCTAGGATTTCTATCTTTGGAATCAACTAGTTTACCATGCTTTAGGTATGACTTAGATTCATTTGCATTTATTAGTTGTCCTGCTGGGACATCAATTGTAATTAGAGCATTTTTAGCTGAAATATGAGATTTAGTAATCCTCTTTAGGTCAATAAATGCATTTGCCAGTTTATTTGCGACATTTTACAAATGAATTATCTTTTGAACTTCATGCTCACATTGTTGTGTTTGGGGATCTAAATGAATAATGATAATGTTTTCCATGAGATTTTTTTATCCAATTGCTTATTTTTTCCACTATGTTGGAAAGTTTTCTCATCATAATGACAATCATTAAAACATGCCGTAAAAAGATCTCCATTAGATGGTTTTAAATACTTTATTATAGATAGAGATTCATAATCAACATATATTCCTAACCTTCATTGAGGTCCCATCTTTGTGCATTGTGGTGGAGCAATAGGGAAAAATACTACACATCCAAAAATTCTACGATGGGAAATATCTGGCTCCTGACCAAAAGCCAATTGCAATTGGGAGAATTTATGATAACTTATTAGCCTGATGTATATAATTGTTGTTGTATGCAAAATTGCATGTCCCCAAGTTGAAATGGGAAGCTTTGTTCTCAAAAGCGTTGGTCTACCTATCAATTGAAAGAGCTTAATAAATAATTATACTAAACCATTATGTGTGTGAACATGAACAACATATTTTTTTTATCGTTATTCCAGTTGCCATGTAATAATCATTGAAAGTTTGAGATGAAAACTCACTCGCATTATCAAGTTGAATTGTCTTAATCCATGATTTGGAAACTATGCTTTTAATCAAATTATTTGAGCGAGTAATCTAGCAAACACTAAATTACGCAATGACAACAAGGATATATGTGATCATCTTGTAGATGCAATGATCAAAACCATGAAATATTTAAATGGTCTACATGGTGGATGAATAGGTCCAAATATATCCCCTTAGATACGCTCAAGAAATATAGGGGGTTCAACCCTTACTTCTATCAGCAAAAGCCTTATAATTAGCTTTCCTTGAGAACAAGTATCAAATGTGATATCCTTGAATTGGAGAATCTTTTGGCTCTTCAATGGATGTTCATGTGATTTTTCAATAATTCTTTGCATCATAGTTGAGCCAGGATGGCCTAACCGATCGTACCAAACAATAAATGCATTTTTATCAATAAGCTTCTGGCTTACCATAACATTGTCTTAATTTTACTAATGCTTGTATAATACAAACAAAAGATAATGCAAGCAATTTTTCCAACACACATTTCTCTCCATATGTATCAATTATAATATGTACATATCTAGCATTTTTCTCATGCATAGTCTCAATTTAATACCCATTTTGATAGATATCTTTAAAGCTCAACAAATTTCTTTGAGACTTGAGGAATATAAAGTGTCATCAATAACAAATTTTATCCCTTTGGGTAATATTATGATTGCTCTTTTGGGGGCTTAACTTAATTTTGTATTACTTACTATAGTATTGATACTTCTACTTCTTATTGTTAGATGAGAAAAATACATTTTATCTTTAAGTATAGTATGTGTTGTTGAATTGTCTATGAGGCATGTATCTTCGTTCTTATGTCCAATGATTGAAACATCCATAATCTTTAAAAGAAAAGAAATGTTTAAAACAAAGTTGAAATACATAATAAACAATAATGCCCTCATTACATATGAAAAGAAAGGAATGAAAGCATAGAATAAACTAGTTTAAAAAACATAACTAAAACATTGTTATTATTCTAACTTCCAATCAAACTCATTTAATCATGATTCTCAAAGAAATCAACCATATCTAAGTGTATCATAGTATCAGGGCCATTAATATCATCTTTGAGTATGACATTATCATTGTTGTATGCCTTATTATCATTTGGAAATGCCAAATTTTCTTCCACATTATTCACAATCTTTTTCATTGAGGCTTAATAAAGTTTAGCTAAGTGCTCTGGCATACAACACATATGTGCCCAATGCCCCTTCATACCACATCGATAACATTGATTCTCTATAAGCTCTGGACGACCATTCTTGTCCTTTTTTCTGCCCACCATTATGGTTCTTTATTGGGTGGGTATTAGAATTACTTTTACCTCCATGTAATGATAATTACCACTTCCCCTACCACGGTCTTGACCACGTCCACGACTATGACCCCGAGCATTGTAATTATTATGTATGCTCACATTCGCTTCAGGGAATGGAGCAAATCCAGCGGGATAATTCTCATGGTTTTTCATCAATAGCTCATTATTTTTTTCGGCCACCAAAAGACATGCTATTAATTCAAAATACTTTTTAAAACATTTCTCTCTATATCGCTACTGCAAGAGAATATTTGAAGTATGAAAAGTAGAGAAGATTTTTTCTTCTCACCACATAATTTCAACTGAAAACTTATTTTGAAAACCGTGGAATTATATTCACTTAGAGTTTTAAAATCTTGGAGCCTTAAATGTATCCATTCATAATGGGTTCTAGGCAAAATCACCATCTTTTGGTGATCATATCTTTCATTTATGTTATTCCATATTCTAATGGATCTTTTATCGTTAAGTACTTTGCTTTCAGTCCTTCATAAAGATGGTGGTGAAGGAAAATCATGACCTTTGCCTTATCTTGACTAATTGTTGCTTTTCCTAGTAAAATAGCATTATCTAGACCCTTAACATTTAAGTGGATTTCAGCATGTAAAACCCAAGATAGATAATTATTTTTTGAGATATCAAGGGTCATAAACTCGATTTTGATAAGATTGGTCATGTTTGGAACTAAAAACAATAATATGAATTAGAATCATGATAAAATTGATGTAAATACATAAGATAATGACTTGAAAATATTAAAATTTACAAATTACATGTAGATAAATATACATGTATAGAATTTATAAAATGTTGGACGAACAGATGCAAAAAACTCTTTGGGAGGAAGATATTAAGGATTACCTTGATGCTCAACCTAGCCTATTTCAAGCATGTCTGGACCAGGACCTAAAAGCTAGGTATGCTTTCTATATAGTTCATGTGGGCAAGTACAGAGTAATGCCTAAAATAGGAATGGTTTCCGTAAATTGGAAACTGCTGCTTCTATTCTGAGTTCTGGGAGATGTGGCTGTGAAGGTGTAATTCGAGGAGATGACAATAGATGGATATATGGATATAGTTGTAAACTTACTTCAGTTCCAATAGCGATTGCAAAGATTATAGGCATTATACATGGGTTGTACCTATACTGGAGTAGAGTTATGCGTAAAATCGAAGTTAGGACAGACTCTATTGAGGTAATTAACTTGATGCTATGCGGTTGTACTATGGACCATCCATTCATAGATATTATTTACGAAGCAGAGCCCTGTTATACAGGACTTGGCAGGTTGTAATTATCCATGTACCTAGGAAAGATAACAATGATGCGTATCAGTTGGTTAAATTAGCCCACGATATCTTAGAAAATTATTGTATATTCCGTCAACCACCCTATCATACTCATGAGATAGGTAGTGATAGAACTTAGGGGGTTCAGGGCCTCTTGTACTGCTTGTTAAAATTAATGTTATCCAATATTATTCAAAAAAAATAAATAAGATAATAACAAATATATAATTAAAAGACATTAAAACGACTATTAAATAATGAATAAAGAAATGAATAACACAAATAAGGAATAAATATTAAACGTGATAATAAAATGTAAAATAATAAGCAAAATGTAAATAATGATAAAAGATAATGATAACATAATGATAAATAAACAAAATGATTAGTAAAGAAAATGAAAAGATAAAATAAATATTAGAAATAAATAAAATGTAAATAAATGAAACAATTTAATATATTAATGTAAATAAAAATAAAGTAATGAAATATAAATATCAAATAATTAATTGAAGCGTGAATAAAATAATATAACAACATGAAATATATATCTATAGGGAGGGATGACAATATATATAGGGAGGTAGGTAAAATAAATATATACACCAATAAATATTAATATAGCAATAAATAAATATGTATAGATGTGATGATATAAATAAATAGCACAATATAGATAACAAATTGAAAGAAAAATAATAAACAATAATAACAATAAAGTGATATATATAAGTGATCATGATGTAAGGATAACCATAATAAAATGAATAATGAATAAAATAGAATGAAAGATAAATTAGTACTAAAAATAAATATAGAGAAAATATAAATTCTAAGAACAATGAAATAAATAACAATAATAAATAACAATGCAAATATAAGAATAATAATTACATAATAATAAAAAAAATTAAGGCCTCATATATGTCTTATGAACATATATTAAAAAAATATGACTCTAAGTCATATTTTGAAATGACAACAATATAAATAACTTATCGATAACAATCTTCAATCCTAGTCATTAGAATCATGTTTTTAAAACATCCGGTAAAAGAATTAGCTAATGCCAAACAGTGGCTCATCAGAATATTCCAGATTGATCAAGAAAAAATAATACAATAAAAATAGTAGATGAAACTGTTAAGATATGAGATAAGTATACCTTTTGTGAAAACTTTCGTGCTGATAACGTGTTACAAAATGATAGAGTTTGAGAGTAGAAGAGAATGAGAGAGAGAAAGTGTATATTCTTATTCACCACTTTGATGTCCAAATGTTTAATACATTGTCCCTATTTATAGGGTTCAAGGTAATGATACAAACATAAGAAGTTATAATAACATTAAGCAACTTAATAGTATAATTGATGGTTATAAGGAAGACACTTAAAATCATTTGAATGGGAGTTTAAAGAACATATTGCCATAAGGTGGAATCCTATAGGTTATAAGAACATTCACATCACACATCATATTCTATATCAGAAGGCACATAGGATGAAAGTCGACAGAAAATGTAAATCTCTAGTACAAGAAAAATCTATTAATGGAAAAGCAAAATGACCCATTTTCCATTGCTAGGCATGTTTGGTAACACCAAAATTCTAGCATTCCCCCGGGCTCTCACACCACACATCACATAAAATAATTTTAAATAAATATATACTCTTAATATTTCTCAAACTACCATTATCTTCAAACTATCAATACTCCATCAAATATATTTTTACATTTATATTGAATATTTATATTCATTTATATCTATAGAAGGAGTTCTACAAGATCTACAGGATAAACTTAGTTATTTATTTTATTTTATTAATTATCATTATTATACGAGTCCATGTGTTTCAAAATAAAATATGTTTGACTCAATCTCTTAATAAATTACAATCTTCCTATTATTAATTGGGAAAATCTCATGAAAGACCAAGGTACATGAAACCGGATCGGTGACTGAACCGGACAAGACAATGGGTTAAGGATTAGTGGGTCAGATCGGAGTCAAACCGGGGGTTAGACCGGTGAGGAATAAAAAAATAAAAAAACTCATCACATATTCATATAATTAAACTCTTCAAAATTGAAATTTTCAAAAATTAAGTAATAAATTTTATTATTAACAAAATAATAATTACTAAACTAATTATATATTTATCACTTATCCAACATTATTTATAATGTTAAAAATTTATTTTAACAAAATATTAAAATATATGGATAGTAAAATATTTTCCTACAATCACTCAATTTTTAAAGGGATAATTAATTATCAATATTATTTAAATATATATCGAGGGATGTGAGCCTTTTTCAATTTTTTGATGTGAAACATCTCATTAATCAATAGACTGCTAAAAGCCTTCCCATCTCCTGCACAAGCCTCCCCTTCTCCTGCTTAACCCATTTATTGCGTCCACTATTCCTATATCTATGTGCGTACTATACGGCTATCTCACACACATACATAGGCGGTGAAGATATGATTACTATACATGATGTGAAAGAAGCCCCAATTGACACTTAGTGCAGTAAAAAAAAGCTGATGACTTTTTCTCAAACTCACTTCCTTCTCCTCTAATCTTCCTTTACATCAATCACTGAACCACGCTTTCAATCTCTCCTTCAGATCAGGGAACGATCCTTTAACTTTCCTCTACGTCGATCATCGAACCCCCCTTCCAATCTCTCCTTCAGGCCAGGGAACGAGAAGTTGGTAACGAGAAGCAGTGGTCACCCCAAGTCGGGTGGGGTTGGAGTTTGGTCGGAGCTAGAGCCTTTTTTTTTCGTTAAAGTAACATTGTTCTCCTTCATCTCTCCTTCCTCTTGCCACCGTCGATCCAAGTTGCAGCTTTTTTTTTTTTAAATGTGACTCGATCGACCCTCTAACTCGGCGGTTCGACCGAGTTACCATCGGGTTGCGGCGAGTTGATCCTAGTTAGACAAAGTCGCCATGACCCGACGTCAACACCTAACTCGGATCGGATTGCCGGCCGAGTCGCCGGTTTCCGGCCTGAATCGACCGGTCCGATCCGAGTTCCCGTTCACTGTGAAAGACCTTATAAATTGTCAAAGGAAACAGAGGTTATCATTTCAAAATGCCGCAGATCGAGGTGTGAGGATCTAATACGTCATTAAAATGACCTTTTGACATTTTTTTAGTTTAAAAAAAAGCTCACAAAAACAATATGTTCTCCTCTCCCACTCTGTCGCTCACTCTCTTTCGCACTCAATGCACACTAGAGGAGCAATTCTTCTGTGAAAGCGGACGATAGAGGAGTGTGTTAAGGAAGGCGGACGTGGCACAGAGGCATCGACGCTTTTGTGTCGACCCCATATGTGGCCTAGAGTGTTGATCCCCCATTTCTGTTGCTGTGTTTCTGGTATTTCGCCGGTTAAACGAGGTAAGTTCGTGGATTTAGATTTTGCTAGTTCGGTAATTGTTGGAAGAACAATTTGATCTTTGTTAACGATGATTGATGTTGGAAGTGTTTTTTTTTCGTTATCCTGAACTGGAGTTTGGGGTGTCTTGTTTCCTGTGCTCTATTAAAATGACCTGATGTGTTGTTCAAAAAAGGCTAATTTTTATTTCTTTGCTGTTTAGGAGTATGAGATGAATAAATTGTGTTGAGTCTGACTAGCGATATGAATTGTGGGAATGAATCATCCTTCATGTGTCACACTCAAATCAATAATCTTCTCGTGATGTGTTCCATGGTCGGCATTGCTCTCACAACTGTCTCTCACCTGCAGTGTGGTTCAGGGGATGCTTTCAGGTGCTGCACCTGCCCTTATTTATTACAAGGGTCTTCCGCCATTCAAATTGGGTGAAAAGGTATTCTTGTGACTCTCTAACCCTCTGAATTTCTTATGTCATTTTTTGGGTTAAGCACGGATCCTCTTCAGTGAATTCTGGTAAATCTGTCTTCATCAGGATAAGGTTTTCATTAACTAATAGATGCAATCCAAGTCTCCAAATAATCCCTAAAGATTAGAGAGATCTGATATAACTTATTTGAATCTAAGATTCAAAACAATAAAATAAAAAATATATATCATAACAGAAAATAAATAAATGAAAGGAAAAAATATGAAATTAATGGATTAATTAAATACAAGAATAAAATTTTCAGATCATTAACATGCAACTATAAATAATTTTTTAATGCCAAAAGACAAGTATTTTGATAGAAATTGTAAATGCAAAAGAGATGACCTCGGAAAATATCTACTAAGAGAATACAAATGTATGAGTACCTCCCCCTTAAAGCCAGCAGGTTCATCATAAGTAGATTCTCCTGTCATTATAATAGTAAACAATGTCCACTTCTGTTTTATGGGCAGTCTAAGCATCTAGTTGATCATTAATGGCAGCATTGTTTTGAGTGCCAGTGGCATTCAATTTTTTCTTGTCATCTGCATAAAAGAAATAAGTACAAATGTAAAGGAAATATATGATTTCAAAATAACTTGAGCTAATACATCATGAATATCAGTGAGGCATTAATAATATTGTGAGCATACCAGAATGTCTGTCAACCACTTCTGTCTGCAAATCAGCAGTTCTTTTTGGCCGATGTGCTGAAGATGCAGAAGTGGCTTCGTAGCTCCCACAGGAGTAACACCAGGAGGGTGAGAGTCAGGTACTGGGACAGCTGGTAGAGTAACACCATGTGCTGGAAATGGAAAGGGAACAGGATAAG
>JANTPZ010003846.1:0-28116 GCA_025593235.1 Vachellia pachyceras
TGCTAATTATGGATGAAAATTTCAAAAATTGGCGGGAATAAAATATAATATAGTAGCGGTTATATAACCGCTGCTAATAATTAAGGGAATATTATTTTAGGCCACATTAGCAGCGGTATTTTGACGCTGCAAAATTTGCGTTGCAAAAATTTGTAACGGTTATTTTCGTGTGAACAGCGGTTCCTTTTAACCGCCACTAATTGGCTTGCTACGGTGAATTTAGCGGCGGTTTCTTTAACCGCTGCAAAGTGTATTAGTGGCGGTTATAACCGCTACAATGTTGTGAAATAACCGCTGCTAAATACCTTTATTTTTGTAGTGATTCTCTCCGCATTATCATGGCATTAGTTGCACATTTTG
Organism: Vachellia pachyceras; assembly: GCA_025593235.1. Classification (NCBI taxonomy): domain Eukaryota; kingdom Viridiplantae; phylum Streptophyta; class Magnoliopsida; order Fabales; family Fabaceae; genus Vachellia; species Vachellia pachyceras. The sequence continues at coordinate 361 of JANTPZ010003846.1, forward strand.
ATATAGAGTTGCATCAGATGGATGTTACGACTGCATTTCTCAATGGAGAACTTGAGGAAAAGATCTATATGAAGCAACCTGAGGGGTTTATTGCAGAAGGAAATGAAAATTTGGTATGCAAGTTAAAGAGGTAAATTTATGGTCTTAAACAAGCTTCCCGACAATGGTATTTAAAGTTCCATGAAGTTATTACATCTTTTGGCTTCATTGAGAACGTCATGGATAAATGTATATACCACAAGAATAGTGAGAGTAAGATCATATTTGTGATACTTTATGTGGATGGCATACTACTTGCAAACAACGATTTAGGACTCTTACGAGAGGTAAAACAGTTTTTATCCAGGAACTTTGACATGAAAGATATGGGTGAAGCATCTTATGTCATTGGCATTAAGATTCAAAGAGACAGACATAAGGTCTTTTAAGTTTATCTCAGTAAACCTATATCAAGACAGTTTTGGAAAGATTCCGGATGGAAAGATGTAATTCCAACATCATTCCCATTGAAAAGGGAGATGTGTTTAGTTTGGATCATTGTCCCCAGAATGATTTACAGAGAAAGGAAATGGAAAGAATCCCTTATGCCTCAGCAGTAGGAAGCTTAATGTATTCACAGGTTTTCACAAGACCTGATATAGCTTTTGCTGTGGGTATGTTAGGGAGATATCAAAGTAATCCTGGATTGAAACATTGGTTAGCTGCAAAAAAAGTTTTTAGATACCTTCAGGGTATAAAACATTACAAGCTCACATATAGAAGAACAGACAATCTTGAAGTGATTGGATATTCAGATTCTGATCTAGGAGGATGTAAAGATACAAGAATATCTGCTATTGGTTATGTCTTCCTCTTAGCAGAATGAGCAATATCATGGAGAAGTGTTAAACAAACACTTGCGACTGCTAGTACTCGTGATGCTGAGTATGTAGCAGGTTTTGAATCAAATACACAAGGAATCTGGATAAGAAATTTCATCGCAGGGCCTAAGATTGTGGATTCAATCTCTAGGCCAATAAAAATGTTTTATGATAACAAAGCTGCGGTGGCCATTAACAACAGAAAGAGCGGAGCTCGCTGTAGGTTTGTTGAATTAAAGTTTCTATCTTTAAAAGATAAAGTTAGGAATGGCCAATTTTCAGTTGAATACATCAATACAAAGAAAATGCTAGTTGATCCTTTGACTAAAGGTATGAAACCGAAAGATTTTGTTGTACATATACCTTATATGGGGCTTAAGCCATTAGATTACTAAAAAAGGTATGTGATGTGATGAATTTTCGTCTATTGTTATCAATCCTTTTGTTATTTGTATACATATATATTGATGAGATCAATAAATATTAAGATAGAAATTGAATAAACATTAAGGTTTGTTCATAAAGTATTACCTCATTAAGTAAGGGCATTACTTGTGATTATGGAAGATAATACTTGATCAATGAGGACTTGTCGCTATAGTTCATAAATGAACTTACTCATTAAATAATATTAAGATGCGGGACAAGTGGGAGAATGTTGGAAATCTAATATATATATATTAAGTTATATATTATTATATTTATATATTATATATATTGTTTACTTAAATATATTATATATAAATATATCATCGGATGTGTCCCGCGTCATTATTTAAAGAGTTACGTTCAAAGGATTATGTCTGATCGTTGAAACCTCTTGGAGAGTCTTGATGGGAAGCTATATAAGAAGGAGACCAATACTCAGAATGGATACGAAAAACAAATGTAATGTTGGAAATTTGTATACATATATGTTGATGAGATTGATAAATATTAAGATAGGAATTGAATGAACATTAAGGTTTATTCATACAGTATTGCCTCATTAAGTAAGGGCATTACTTGTGATTATGGAAGATAATACTTGATCAATGAGGACTTGTCACTGTTGGCCAAGGTGTGGCATCAATTATCCTATGGCGGAGGATCGAGGGGCCAAGTCATAGTCGAACCATGGCACTTAGGCGTCTGCTCTACTGTGGGTTAAGGAAATAGAGTTGCGCCCTGACTAATAGTTATAGCTTTTGGCCTAATAGTAAGCGCTTAATCCTAACAATTGGTATTAGAGCCAAGGTCATGGGTTCGATTCCCAGCAGGACAATTGCTGAGGGGGAGATTGTTGGTCAAGATGTGACATCAATTGTCCCATGGCCGAGGCTCGAGGGGCCAAGTCATAGTCGAACCATGACGTTTGGGCGTCTGCTCTACTATGGGTTAAGAAAATAGAGTTGCGCCCTGACTAACAGCTATAGCCTTTGGCCTAGTGGTAAGCGCTTGATCCTAACAGTCGCCATAGTTCATGTAGTGTTGCTTAAATGAACTTACTCACTAAATAATATTAAATTGCGGGACAAGTGGGAGAATGTTGGAAATTTAATATATATATATATATATTAAGTTATATATTATATATATATTGTTTACTTAAATATATGACCGGATGTGTCCCGCGTCATTATTTAAAGAGTTACGTTCAGAGGGTTATGTCTGGTCGTTGAAACCTCTTGGAAAGTCTTGATGGGAGGCTATATAAGGAGGAGACCAGTACTCAGAATAGATACGAAAAAACAAACGTATTTATTCAATCACGAATTCCCTGACGGGGTGACAGTGTTCGACAGTCCATCGGTGTGCCGGATTTCCCGTTTAGAAGAGTTCAAACAAATCTCAAAGAATATACGCTATGACGAGAGGTACGTAAGACTTCCGTTGCACTTTGAATTTGGATTTATGTCCAAAATTCCTTCCTCTCATGCTTTGGAGGACAATTTCGTTTCAATAAGGTTAGCCTATAGGTCCCATACTTCCTCCATCTATGCAAAACCAAGCAATCTTTACTTGAAATAATCATCAGTGACGACACTTTCTACTCTGTGAATCCTACTTAATTAACAAGAAAAAGAAGAGTTGAAACTACTCCTTTCCTAATTATAAGAGTTAGACAGAGTTTCATTTTAATCTTAAATATAAGATTTGAATTCACTTTACATCTTAAATTTATATTTTTTCCCCAAAATATTCTTATTCATTGCACATAGTAAAGGGATTTCCATAAAGGGTTGATTGTAATGCACACAATTCCAAAGTGTATTTAAAAAAAAACACATTTGTTATAAATAACTAATTTAACTATTTGGAATTACCATTAATTAACATTTTCTTTGTTACACAGGGTAATAAGCAATAAACAAATGCGTTTTATTATAGCAAATGAATTTGGGATTACCATTAATTAACATTTTGTTTGTCATTTAGCTTATTAAGCACACGATTTTGAATTTATGCTATTATAAATACAGAAAACGCTTCTGATATAATTATCCACTTGGAAAGCTTATTAATTATGAGTTAAAATCTAATAAGGTTTCAATTTGAGAATATTCTAATTAAGTACTTTCATAAATAAAAATCTCAAATCGATTAATTATTTTCCTATTTGAACGTTTTCTCATGTTCCTATCAGGTATGGTGAGCATATAACTATTGAAGTGTATCAGTGGAATGTTACTTTGATTTTTATTATAAGTTTAGTTAGAAAATATTCAATTTTATAATTCCATTTAGAGACTATTAATGATTGTTTTCTACTTTTTATTTTTGGTGTTTTTCAGTGTATAAAAAAGAATACTTGATTTTTGGTCTTAAATATAAGTCCAATTAGAGGAAACAGGTAATTAATAAAAAAGGCTACTGCATTCTTTAGTACTATAAATTTGTCTTCATTTTAGTTTTAGTCTCTCAAGAGACAAAATAATCCCGTTTTAATTAAATTATGGGATGACTATTTTAAACAAAATGAAACTTAAGAAGTAAAACTTTTGATGTGAAATTGAAAGACCAAAATGAGAATAAGCTAATATTATTTAATTGCTCATTGCTCAATAGTTTCATGACTCACTTTGTTCAAAATATTCATCCATTCATGCATTCATTAATTTCTTTACAGACCTTGATGAGATCCATTTGTCGACAGTGAGCCAGGCACCGACTCGCTAGTTCTGAACCGCCAAACATATTTTTTTAAAAAAATTTAAAGAATATTACCTCTACTCTTTAATATAAAAGTAGGTTTATTGAGATATTAAGGAAGTTAAATAAATTACTTTAAAGTATTTATATAAATAAATTATTTTAAAGTATTTATATTTTTCATTTTTTTCCAAAATAATTCGCTTAACTTTATAGCCTGATACAATTCAATCATACACACAAATGAATATTTTTAAGTAATGTATCTGCTTTGTTTAATCTTTTAAAAGGGGTCAACTGGCTATTATATTAAGAATTAGAAGTAATGTTGTGATAAAAATTAAATCTTGGCATGGCTAAGTTCTAATTGATGAGATTATTGTATCTCCAAGGAATGTTTGAGACGGCATAACTATTTGGCAAAAAAAAAACAGAGACGACATAACTAAAAAATAATTAGTGACTCATTTTCTTTTGATTATTACTATAATATCGTAGTAATTCTTTTTTTTTTTTTGGAAGAAAGAAAGAGTGGTTTTGTTACTACTTTACTGCTACAAAGTCATCAATAGAGTATTGATTGTACCTTTTCAAGATATCCCTTATTTAAAATTTGATGTGTTTATTCTTTCCCATTCTCAATATAGGATTCGTGATTTTAAATATGGGTAAATTTAAATTATTTTTAATTTTAAAACAAATGTCATGAGGAGTGTTTAACTGGTTATGACCTTTGAATGAATGAATAATTGTCATTTATTACGGATCATGAAACAAAATGCAAAAGATTGAACATGAATCAAAGATAAAATTAAGGATGATATTTAAGGCGGTTTATTATATCTAATGTGTTAAGTTCATCTGTCACATATAGTCGCATGTCATATTTTTAAAATATTATCATTTAATTATAAATTAACATGAATATTAGAAAAGAAACTCCCCCCCCCAAAGGTCTCCTATCCTTACTTTGATTTTCTCTCCATGTAGATGTTGGGTTTATAGTTGCAATGTGATATGGTAACACAGAAATTATCGATGGGCCATTTTGGATTCATAAGTTTTAAAATTGGGCATTTTTGCCTATATAATTAAAAATGTTAACATTGATTGTTAAAGTTGACTAACTTATCCATTGAATGTGTAACTGTCAAAATTAACATTTCTAATGGTGAGGCAAAAATTCCCCATTTTAAAATTTTCATGTTTAAAGTAACTCTCAATAACTTCTATATGCCTAGTGCCTATTTGTAAAAAGTTTCGTGTTATTTTTGCCAATTTACCCTTTTATTAATAGTTTTCTCCATTGGATAACTCAATGTTGACTCATGATCAACTATCTGGATAACTCAATGTTGACTCATGATCAACTACGGATAATAATAAGAACAAAATAATAAATGATATGGATAATAAGGACACAATAATAAATGATAGAAAGATTATTAACTAATTTTCCAGCGAGTCAAAAAATCAAGGAATTGTGTTATAAAGGTTAAACTTAAAGGCATAGTTAAACTCCTTTAGTACTATTTATAAGTCATTTTTAACATATTTCACATAAATAAAAAACCTTAAATAATAGAAAGATTATTAACTAATTTTGAATCGAGTCAAAAATCAAGAAATTGTGTTATAAGGGTCAAACTTAAAGGCGTAGTTAAACTTCTTTAGTACTATTTATAAATCATGTTAAGATATTTTACATAAATCAAGAAAAACATTAAATATTAATTAAATGTGCTTTAAAATTCAATAGACTTCCAATTTTATCTCTATTTATTATCCATTATAATATATGAAAGCAAAAATAAAATATAATAAATGGAGGGTAAAACTATATATTCATAAAAAAAATTAATAAATAACTTATAAATATGATTAAATAAAATAAAAGATTAATTTTCTCACCTAAATATTAATCCCAACAAAGTGATGGGCGTTCCATAAATAGAAAACAGAATGGCAAGGCACGTGGCAGAGTTGGGTAACCTCGAAAGGAGACAAGTTTGATACGTACTGCAAATATATAACTTGATGCAAAGTCATGAAGCGTACAGAGCATGGAATTTGAAGATTCAGATTGATGAGGGAGAGAGATCTCATTTATATCAAACTAATTAGAACACAGGCCTCCAATTTTGGCTACTGTTCATCCTGGTGATATGCACCTCCTGAGGGAGAAGATTGTACTTAACTCCATGTACCTCAAAGATCTTCTTCAGCTCCATCAGAAGCTCAGTGATCCGATTGTTCCTCTCCCCATAGTTCTGATGGTTGATTGTGTGCTGAACACACAGACACAGCTTCAGCTTATCCACATTCTCTATCTCTTTCGCTATCACTGCGTGCTTTGGATTCCAGTACTTCGGCTTGCTCTCAATGTACCTGTATGTATATGCGTGTATGCAATATTACTGTCGTATATAGGATTGTTCTTCCTTTAACATTCTCAAACCAGTCAACGGGGTCTTACATTAAGATCAGATCTAGTAGCGTGTATGTATATGTATATGCAGGGACATGGAAAGAGGGACGAAGAGTGACAAAGTCTTACGTTTGAATTGCTTTCTTGAGTGAGATAATGGTCTCCATGGGAGTTGAAACGTCGACAACGAAATCAATGGAATCCCACATCTCTGGACTCCTATAGAAGTTGCTTATTGGCTTGTTCAGCAGAACTGCGTTGGGGTAGTAGATCTTTTCATTGTCGTATCGAAGAAACACAGTTGTCAATATATTCATCTCTTCCACAGTCATCTGTTGATGATGATCAGCAGCAATATCATGCAAGAAGATTGTTAAAGTAACTGTTAATTTGAGACGAAGTGGGCATATATTTTCTGTCAAGCTAATGAAAGTAAGAAAATTCAATTAAAAATTTTTAACACCACTTCTCTATTTTTTTTTAAATTCAACTAAATTTTTCCCCCTCCACTCACATTTGCGTGTCCTCCCCTCATGCCAAACAGATCCTGATGGAGGCATGTCAGAGATGTCAATACTTACGTGAACGTCATCGATGACGCAGCGATCTCCGATGTCGAAGGGGTGCATGATGAAGACGAAGATGATGGCCTCCAACACAGTCTTGCAGGTACCTTGGAAGGCAACACCAACCAGAACTATTTGCGTCATGAAGAAAAGTACCACCTTGAGAGTCGCCAGCTCCATCACCAAAAGGAGCACTATGATTATTATGACTATCACTATTGAGCTTGCTAACTTGTGAAGCTGTTGCACTGCTGTCTTCGTATCATTCAGTGACTGTGCTAGAGCCTTTCTCTCATAATAAGCTCGAATCTGATTATTTATTTATCCATGTAAATTCATTCATTAATTAACCGTACAGATATCTCATGGTTACTATCTTATCTCCTGCACTTAATATAAAAGTGGGAATATAGTAGAAACTTACCACCCAATTTCTAAATGAAGATCTGGAGATCTTTCCAGTTTCGAGGGCACCTTCGAAGAGTGGGAATATAGTATGAATCTCAACTCTCTTCAAAAATCTCATCAGATCCTCCTCCTCAATATACCTTCAATCAAATTTATGGATCAAGTTTGTATCAAAAATTTATGAATCAAGTGTGTCGATCAATCAAAAATCAGCTTGTACATATATAAACCATCTGAGTATGTAAGAATACGTGAGAGGACTTTTAAAGAGTATTTGTATGAATACTGACTTGTTCCATCTGAGTATGTAAGAATGTGTTTTTTTTAATATATGTCTCCAAAATAAAGCTTGTTCAATTTAGTGTATTATATCTTGCTAGGCTTACGATAATCGAGTGGCGATCGTCATGATCTTCATCAAAAGTTGACAATCTTATGTCAGAAAATGACCCAAAAGCCATGGAATGCCCAATTGGGGCTGTAGAACAATTACAGAGAGAGACTGTTTGATTTGGACCACAAAGAATTTGAGTTAAACCTGAAGCTATATATGTGATAGGGTATTCTAAGTTTGATATTTTGAGTACTTATTTTAACCCACATGCTTCATCTTTACACATACATGCATATCATAATTTGAAGGATTAACTTTTAAAGTAAAACTTCTGAAAAAAAGACGATAAAAATGATTTTAAAGAGTAAATTTTTTAAAATAGCTTCTAGAAAGTAAAAAAAAAAATAGCCTACAAAAATTATGATTTTCAATGGTTTACTTGTCAAAATAAATTATGAAAAAGGTTTCGGATAATGAACCTAAAAATGTACCCATTTGAGAACGTGATAGAGAAGTAATTTTACGTAAATCAAAATAAATATATGAAAGAGATTATCTCGTTTTACGAAACACACTAAATTCTGATATCACAGTGTTATTATGCGGTGGTGGTAGGGCCAAGATTATGGACCATCCAGACTTAGTGCGACAAGACAACACGGTGAACAATCAAAACGCAACTATGATTACTACTGTGGAGGCTAATGGGTCCAGGTCGAAGCCCAGGCGTGCCTGGTGATGGTTACTTTAGCTACCTGGCAACCTCACTTTACAACACCCAAAATGGCATACGTATGAATGGTTGTCGTTTGGTGCAGGAGCAGAAGCAATGGATGACTCTGAGGACGAAGAACCGAAGAAGAAGGACCACGCAGAGCAAAAAGGAGTCTCCTCTTCAAGGTCTCGTCAGAAGGGTCGTTTCATGAAAATCCGTGTCGTCTGAACCATAATCTGAAGAGGTGGCTTGGGGATGATGTATTGTCAACATCCCTGTGGATGAACTGTTTCACCAGAATATTCTTCACAGACACACACATCTCATTAAGTTGCCTCTTAGTGGTCCCGATGCATGCGTGAGAGATACATCATTTAATCACGTTTTTTATGGCAATAGTTACTGCAATCGTTTAAAAACGTGGTAGCTGTATGCTTTTATACAAATAGAAATAAATATGCGAAGAAAATTATTTCATTTTATAGAAAAACACTGTAGAACGTACGTTTGACTGTTGTTCCAAACATGAACCAAGGGTTATAACATGTAGATATCATTAATCAGCATTAATGACAGAAAAATCTCATGGATTAAAAAGTTCATATCATGATATATAATATACTAACTCTGCAGCTATGATAAGATGCTTCATGGTTTGAAATGATTGTATTTTAAAGTTCATTTGAATCTAAACCAAAAAAAAGCTCTGAACTGAAGAGTTTTCTTATCCCTTGCGCAAAAGCTGCGCCATATCAAAACCTAGCTAATTAATCTGCGAAAAGTGTTTTAAAACTGTGTATCAGTCTAATTATACCCTAATTATCACGTGAACGACTATGTACTTTTTCATGCATACGTCCAACAAAAGCTAAGTATCTACTTATTAAGCATCGATCTAAATCTCATAAATAATTAACCGATAAAAATCCACACACTTACTTGGCACCAGGTTTAGCGACGTTCTTGAAAATCCTCTGTGCACAATTCCTAGCTTCCCACTCGCTACAGATCTCCGACTCCGCGTTGCCGAAGTCGTCGACAGTCCGGGAAATCGTCGACAACCCCGACGACCTCACGTAGTTCACCAGCCTCTTAACGCTCCACGCCGACGCTGCGCTTTGCAAGCTCAGTTCTCTAAGCTTCTCCATATCTATCTTCCTCGACCCGAACTTCTTCGACTTGTACAAGTTCTTCGCCTCCTTCATCGCCTTGTTCCTTCCCTTCCAGTACGCCGGAATGGACTTGGACCCCATCAGAGTACGACGCGACGGCGTCGTTTCCTCGTTCTCCTCCAACGGAGGCCCCGAGAGTGTGTCCAGTATGTAGTGATGGAACACGCTCTCTTTCATTCTGTCGAAGTAGGTCGCGACGTGGAACGACGAGGCGAGCATTTTCACCAGCACAATCTTGACAAGCCAGATCACGGCTCCGATGAGTACGGCGACGAGGGCCTGAAACAGCTTGTTGAGGAACTTGTGGTTTTTTTTCTGGATGTTGTCGAAGACGACGGTCCAGTAGGAGAATAAGACGAGGCCAAGCCACATGCAGTTTCTGATGCTTTTCCTGAGACCGTAGATGAAGTATAACACTTTCTCTCTGAGCATGAAGTTCCGTTCAATGATGAAGACGGAGACGGCCACGAGCCAGCCGGAGACTAAGCGTCCGCTGAAGGTGACCATCGCCATCAAGCACCATTTCCAAATCTCCAAACCCAACAAGTGCTTGGCTTTGATGGAAGGAATGGTGACGCAAGAGACCAAGCTGGTTAATATGATGAAGAACAGGGCCCACTCCACTACGCGCTTCCATTGAATCTTCTTCCTACGACGCTTGGTTGTCTTGTGGGACTTGTGGCTGCCGTCCTCCTCGGCCTGGTCGTCTTCTTCATCATCATCGCTGTCGCCGTCCTCATCCCATTCGTCGTCGGTGGAAGAATAATGAGCAGGGTCTTGGCCTTCTTCGGGGACAGTGAAGTTGGTGGTGTAGAGTAGTGGGTGGTTGTGTTCTTGGATGCGAGATTTGGGTTTGGAGAAGCTGTAGCTAAGGCGATTAAGGGTTTTGACTCTGGAAGTGAGTTTGGGGTTGGTGGTGGTGATGCCGGCGGCTGCGTTGGTGGTGTCGTTGTTGTGATGATTCTCCCTGGAAGGAGGGCTAGAGTTGAGGTGGTCGATGAAGAGGACGACCTGATCAGACTTTGGTTTATTATTTTCCATGGATATGGATCCTTGTGCAGAGAGGGATTGTGGTTTGTTTGGTGATGATGAAGCTAGCTAGTGCTCAAATGGTGGATGGAAGAGCAGTGCATGCAGGAGTATTTGAAGATACTGAAGCATTACAACACGTGAGCAGTGACGAGCTCCCCAATTAGATATGGACGGTAGTGATATATTTTGTTTTTTTAGAGTAACAATTTTTTATGTTTGATGAGCACCCCAAATAAAAATAATACTTTACCTATTATATTTTTAAATAACAAATTTTAATTAAAAAATTATTTTCTAAAAAATCAAATCTAAACCATTTAAATGAGTTGAAGGCTTTCATCAATTTGATGATCACCAAACCCGTTTAGTATTCTTACTCTTAGCCTCGGTGAGGGGATAATAGAAGGTGCGATTTTTCTTTTAATGTGCTGTACGTAGTGTTAATTTACCTGAAATCCAATCCTTAAATTTTGATTCATAAAACTTCTTTATAATTTTGATTTTGTCTTAATTCATTTTCTGCGATTTAATTCACTTCGAATTAACCTTTATAGTTTTAAACAAAACTAAGAAAAATCACAATGAAAAGGCATTAGCCTGACCTGCCTTGTGAGAGTTTTGTTAAGACAATGTGTAAATATTTATGTAAGCGTTCTCTAAATCCAGAGGAGGTATATGCTGATATGATGAACCCACCATATGATTCAACTTACAAACTTTTATTGTACAAAAAAAAAAGGTCAATGATGTGATAATGAAGGAAAAAAATTATATTTTGATGTGTATAGTGTTGGACTTGACATAATATAGTGTTTGACTTTTGTCTTTTGATATAATTTAAAACTTTGGTTAATAAGCTTTAAGAAATGCATAATTTTATTTTCTAAAATATAACGATCAAAATTAGAAATATTGATTTGTATCGAGTTAAATTTTAAGAATTGAGTTGCAAGTTAAAATTATAAAGATTTAGTTACACTAAATTAAAATTTAGAGACAGTTTATTATAACGGAGTAAAAATTATAAAAATAAAAAAAATAATTTTTATTTAACGCAATTCTAGAAGTGAAGAAGAATGTGAGAAATGTACACTCAAAAGGAGAAATTGGTGCGCACATGCCAGGGGCCCCTCCTTCCTTTCCTCCACCCCGGGATTTCCATCACGCTTGCAAATTGTACAAAATGTAGATATTTGAGAAATTTTTTTAACGGTGTAATTAAGTTAAGATAAAAATATATTTTTGAATTTATTAAAAAATTTTGAAATTCGTAAAAATCTCGATATCCATAAAATCATCTTAAAATTTATAAAATCATCTCGAAATCCGTAAACTCCTTTCTCCCAATAGATTTTCAAACACTATATATCATTCTTGCCATAAAATTATTTACAAAATTGAAAATTCAATAAAATATTTATAATTAATTCCTAAGCAAAAATATTCTGTTATTGTTGATAATCTTATTTAAAATACTTTTAGATACTTCTCTTAATGTGAATTCAAATATTAATTCGTCATGTTGAGGAATATCGGTTCATTTTACTATTTTCATGTACCACTTACCACTAGCACTGGTAAAGCGGGCCAGCCTACGGGTTGCGGGCTGGCCCGCGCAGGTTGGCTGGCTGGGCCGGCCAACTAGGTGGCGGGTTGGAATTTCCCAACCCGCGGCCCGCCAACCTTTTTATTTTTTTAAAAAAATAAAAAATAAATTCTTTTTCCTTTTTTACCCAATTTTTTTCTATAAGATTACATATTTATGATATTCTCTTTCAAATTTTATGAATAAGTGTTCAATAATTTCCTAAAAATAGAGTTTAATATTACTTTTCCCTTTGTAAAAAAATATTAGGATAAAAAAAATGTAAAAAAATACATAAAATATATATTGATTCAAGCCCGCAGCCCACCTCTTTTGGCGGGATGACAGGTTGGGCCCGGCACTACTTACCACTGGTAAAATACCCTTTTCTGTTTACGATGACTTCAAATTTTCATTTTTTTTCTTTTCAGTGAGATGTATCAATTAAAAATTTGTTTTCAAAAATTATAAAAAGTCTCAAACATTTAATTAATTTTAATCAATTTTCTTAAGGTGGGCCAGTTACATCAAGAACCATCCCAAAAGAAAATGACATATTTTATTATAAAATTAAGAAAACCAATGGCCTATCGCTTATGCCTGGTTGAAGTGATCAGATTTTTTCTTTTTTTTTCAAAAAAAAAAGGTTCTGAACTCCAATTATTGCAAATTTACCCCTAGACTAAAAAAGCAAATGCGCATGAATATTACAAAATTATAAATAATAAGCAAGAATTTAATTCCTATTGGTATACTTTTTTTATTCTTTCTTATTTGATATATAGTGAGTATCTATAATTAAAAATATAATGATTTTGATTATGCATCTAACCAGCTTGATCAGTTTCATCATTGAACTATAACTTCTAATATCCGGTTCAAGATACACAAGTGGTTAATATCACGACAAATCAATGTTTTAAATCTCAGCCGAGAGAAATATCCACATATGATATTTTGAACATGTCTGAATCCAATCAAAATATACATATGCCTAAGAAAATTATAAAGAAAAACAGGAATGACTGTGACCATGAATATGTGATATTTTTCATCTTTCTTTTATCGTTGATTACATACACGTGTGTTGGAATATGGACCACCCTTGATGGATTAGGCCCAAATCCAAGGGCTAGGTCAAATGAGTAAATATGGACTCTTGTAGGAAGTTATATATATAGGAAAGTGGTTCCCTAAAGAGAGCAGACATAACACACTGAGAAAACAAATCTTCTCCCTTCCCTATCTCTTGAAGAAAATCCTCTCATCTTCTCTTATCTTGCCTTCGATGCTTTTACTGTGTCTTGTGTTTGGATCCACCATTGTGATCCGAATTCCAAATGGGTATCTGCAGATTTGTGATTCGGCATCTCCAGATACGTCCGAATTCCTACAATATGTATGTATTGAGGATTGATGTGGAGTTTGAAAGTGGGGGTGAGGACAAGTTGTGTGGTTTACCAAAACAGAGAAAGAGCACTATAGGAGGCAATGAGTGGCTCATGTACGTTCTTCTTTGATTGCGATCTCATCTCCACTTCTTACAACACATGTCAATTTTGAAGTCCTTGCTTAGATAAGTGGTATAAAAATACATTCACATGAATCCAGATAAAACTTCATTTATATACTTATCTCTGTATATCATGTTGAAAAAATAGTTTGTATCGTTAATTCAAACATGCGGAAAACCCTCTCATCCATGCTCTCTTCTTCTCCCCTAGCTGCATTTCGCATTCCACCTTCTGCCTTTCTTTTATTTTTTTCTTTCTCCTTATAAAAGTTTAGATGAGTTAGATTGTGATAACTCTTCAGTGTCTTAACAAACCTGATATTCAAAGAATGCTTGCAAATTTACATATTCGTCATCCCTGAATGAGATCTTTGCATCACCAATGGAGTAGTTCGGGGCTGATTTTGGCGGAAACAAGAGTGGCAATATGGTTGAAGTCGTGCTTGAAGAAGCCGTCCTTAAGATTTATTCTGTCACACACAGTGAGTAATGCGACAGCTCCCCATAGTTAAAGGAACGATTCTTTCTTTTGATGGGTAGTATAAGAGAACAGAACAGCAGAGGTTTATATAAACACTCAGGGAGGAAAGAGATGAGCTGGAAGACACCAAGAGTTCAAGAGCATTTATGCATGAAGTCTGGATAAGCTGCTATGAATTGGGATAAATAAAACGGACCAGTTAAAACACATGGCAATTGTAATGTGGTGAATAAGTGCCCAATACTGCATCCAACCATCGTATAAGAAAAAATCACCAAATTTCAAGTGCTATGAATCTTGCATTCGATTCTAGCTTTTCATATTACAGAGAACAAAAGAAAATGTCAAGAAGAAGAGGAAGAAGCTAATTAAGAACAGAGATAAAAGGAAGCCATATAATTAACCAATACATTTGATGGCCTCTAACGAATAACAGTTTCTGTATTAGAATAAATCTCACTATAACTTACCAAAATCAGATTTGATTATTTGGCTTACACCAATTCTTCCATTTCATGGGCTTCTAGCTGACTCATTCCTTTCTTTTGCTTTTTGAAGAATGAATCATCATCTTATTGTACGAAGGGTTGTAGAACTTGTGTGTCTATCACATATTTCAAGCACTGGAGGATGAGTACCAGAGCTTCTTCTGGCAAATCAAGATCTTCTCCGTCTCAATCTCGTATTCTGTGTTCTCTTGACGACACTGCCACCTCATTCCCTTCGCCATGGTCGCGATAGCATCCACGAAGTAGCTCGATTCTCGGATTATCGCATACCCTTTCGGTCGCAGGATCCTGTCCATCTCCAGCATCACGTACTTCATCTCACATCTGCAATCAATTTCGCACCCATTCGTCATATCCACAATCTCCATTCTTTTTCATCCCAGATCGAATAGCTTTGATACCATGCATATTAAATTTTGTTAGATATACAGGTATATATTAAGGTAGTCTTTTTACAGTTTAAGTGACTTCCCTTAACCTTGTATCAATTCATGGCATATGAACAAGGAGTGTTTAAATGGTGTACGAAACAGAGATGATATGAAAAAGTCTCACCTCTGGTTTTCAGCAGTGAAGAGTCCATCCAGATGAAGGAGGTCATATGTTCGAGGATATGTCGAAAATGTCTCGCACCTACAACATGACAACATAACAACGATCAAATTTCTGAGAAATAATTTCATCAAATAAACTGATAAACCATTTGAGAATATTACCAGTCATGGAAGGTTCCAATCAGTCCACGATCAAAAACGACAGGAAGAGTGTTCGTAGCATACGAGGAAACCACATTCATAACCCACACAGGATCACCGATCAAGGCCGCCGCAAAACCTCCGAACACGGTGTTCATATCCATCACATTCCTTATCTGGTTGGTGCCGACCTCCGGCAACAACTTCTTGTAGTGACGAACCCTCTTGTTCCACTTACTATCATCATGGGAGAACATGCTGGCAGAGCCACTAGGGAGATCGGCGATTCTCTCCGGTGCCACGTGTAAGCGCTGAGGCCACTTAGAGACTTTGTTCAAGCTTGATTTCTTGAGCTTGGGGTCGGGAACCACCACGCATGGACGGAGAGGGGTGTACCAGGCAGCGTCAGGTTCGAGCCCGTCGTTGCATTTTGGCTGGTAAGATTCTGGTCCGATGTTGTCGTAACATCTGTGGTCGGGTAATTTCTGCCACACTGCTATGTCTTCCTTCTTGTTGTAGAGCTTGAAACACAGGGATTTGAGCAATTCTTGAAGCTTGTTGTAGTCGGATCTTTGCTCCTCCACCGTCGTGTTCCATCCCCTCCACCTTCTCTCGTAGTTCACCGGTGGACCAGACAATACCCAGAATCCTCCCGGTCGCAGAATACGATGAATCTCAAACAGATATATCCCACCTGCACATATATGTCACAACTCTCTCATTATCAGTACATGTACGATGAAGATGAATTAATCCTGGTACAGCCATTTCTTCCGAACAATAAAGCACTAGCCCATCTACTAAGGATCATGGGAAGCATACATAAAGTGTGTGATGAGTGGGTATAAAATAGCCTATAGCTCCAGCCCAATGGTGTTAACTTAACAAGAATGATATAGAAAAATCTTATTAATCCAAGAATCAAGGTTGTGATTTTCCTTAAAATTGTAGGGATCTCATGAAGCGAGGACCTATGTTAACCTCTGTGTTTAGTGAGGATTCAACTATTCTGCACGCCTGAACATGTTAATCAACGATATAAAGAATCTCGACTAACTAACTGAAGTTGAGTGTCTCTAACAAGTAGTCATGAACATGAAGATTGCAGAGTGTGTGTAATCGGTAGGAGATGAGAGACAAGGTAGGGTTTGAGAGAATGTTACCAAATTCAGTCCAAGGGATGAGGCATCTAGAGCAGTGAGCCATGTCGAAGGAGTTGGAAGGGAAAGGAAGTCTCTGTGTGGAAAGGACACCAAGAATTGCAGGGATGCCACGTTCAAGAGCGAACTGAACTTGAGCTTCATGGTTATCTCTTGGCGCCAGAGACACTGTCAGCACCCCTTGATCCAACAAGTGCCCACCCCAGGTAGCAACCTTCAACCACACATCATTCACACTTTCCACCATTACTCCTATGTTCGTTCATGTCATTCCAAATAAACTTCTTTTGACAGAAAGTTAAACCTGATATATCTACACACTCACACCCCCCCTAGTTCACTAGAATTCTAATGTGGTATTAAGAGGGACACCAAAGAAAAAGAATGAAGATTGTGGAGCTGAGGCCCCTGAACCTTAAAAGAATAGATAGTTTC
The DNA here is from genome assembly GCA_025593235.1 of Vachellia pachyceras. Taxonomy (NCBI): domain Eukaryota; kingdom Viridiplantae; phylum Streptophyta; class Magnoliopsida; order Fabales; family Fabaceae; genus Vachellia; species Vachellia pachyceras. The sequence continues at coordinate 17,386 of JANTPZ010003846.1, forward strand.
AAGTAAGTCTTTTCAAATTGGCTTAAGCTCTTTCAATAGAAAGATAAACTTGGTATATGTCTGGTATTGAAATGAGCGGGTGATTAATGAAACTCACTCCACAGCCAGTGTCAATGGCGGTTCTGATAGTGCCATCTTTCATTTCTGGGATCAGATCTCTCATCAGATCAACGTATTCTCCCACACCATTGGGGAACATAGTACCTCCACCAGGAAACAGGAATTTGTCTCCTTCCTTCTTTAACCAATGCTGATTCGATTTCTGCTTGTTTATCCAATCATACGGCACGTTCCTGAAATTGTTGTCCATGTGTCTCAACTAATCAACAAGGTATGTAGCAGCAGGCTCCAAGAAAATTGGCAAAATTTAAAGAATTCGAACATGTTCACTTCAGTTAGCCCCCAACTAATAACTCCTCCAGATTAACGAATAATGTTAACCAACCAACTAACTCATAATAAAGCGCACAATATTAATATACATACCTGTACCAACATTCATCTCTGCTCTTTGGCCATCTGATTGGAGGCTTATACCCATCAGGAGGAGGGACTAAGCATTCCTTCCTCTCATGCTTTGGAGGACAATGTCGCTCCAATAAGGTTAGCCTATAGGTCCCATACTTCTTCCATCTCTGCAAAACCAAGCAATCTTTACTTAAAATCACCATCAATGAGGACACTTTCTACTCTGAATCCTACTAATTAACAAGAAAAAGAAAAGTTGATACTACCACCTTTGCTAATTATAAGAGTTAGGCGGAAGTTTCATTTTGATGTTGGATATAAGATTTCAATTCATTTTACTTTTTAAATTTATATTTTTTTCCTCAAAATATTCGTATTTATTGCATATAGTAAAGGGATTTCCATAAAGGGGTGATTAAAATGCATATGATTACGAAAAGTATTTTAGAAAAATAAAAATAAATTTGTTACAAATAACTACCTTAAGCATAACTAATGTTCTAATATTGGTAAAGTAGTTTTCTAACTCTTATAATATTACCTCCCATTCTAAATATAAAATTTAAACAATGGTTTTATTTTAATCTTAAATATATGATTTCAATCCATTTTATCTCCCAAATTTATAATCTTTTTCCACAAAGCATTATCTTGATTCACAGGGTTGCTATAAGGATAGTTTCAACACATATGAATAAATAGGATATTTCAAAAAAAAATAATGTATATTTATTACAAATAATTAACTTAACTAATTTTTCTTTATTATCGTATCCGTCTTTTAGGTCTTTTAAGTACAGGAGGAGGAAGTATAATACAGTACCTTTGGATCTGTGCATGGGGTGTAGTCTTGACTGTCACTGTTGCATTCAGGAAATGTGATGGGTCTGATTTGAAGAGGAGCTACTGAGGATTCTTTCGGGGAGTTCAAGATTGCCTTCTGAATGTTGTTGGTGATGACACTGTCTTTATTAGAACAATAGAATCCACCCAGGTAGAAGCTAAGTCCACACAGCAAAAACAAGATTGCCATTGGGACAACCTTAGACCTCTTGTCTGGGAGTGTGATCGGTTTCCCATCTTTATACTTCATCTGCAGAGATATGGGGTTCGTTCTTTCAATTCTCCAGTAAAATTTGCAGAGAGAAAAAAAGATAGAACAAGACCACTCTGTTTTTATAAGCCAGTACCCAGAAATAACAAGAGACGACAACAAATAACGTTGATTAATGTGAAAACAAGCCAAGCTCAGAACTTGTCAGCACCCATTAGATCAATGAGACGAGAACACAAAATCCCGTGAGAGACACTGTGGGGGGAATCAGAGTGAGTAGTAGAGAGAAGTAGAGAGAGAGAGAGAGAGTGATGGTTGATGAGTTCCAGCTGGTAGGTACTACTTGAAGACATTGACCATTAAAAACAACATGGCTAAGCTGTAAATTTTAAACAAGGTACCACCGACACTTTGTCGCTTTTATATTTATGGATTATGGTGGTCGGATGCCACAAGAGTCGAACTGTTTCATCCATCGGAGGGGAAGCGAAAGGAAGAAAAATACAAAAGAAATGATTTTCTAGTAAAATTCTTTTATTCATTATATTGAATGTTTCAATTACAGATAATAAAATATTCTATTTTTAAAATAGTATCGTTCAGTTATAAACCAAAATAAATCACATGTTCATTTTATCCCTACTTATTTTAAAAAAAATTAAATACACTCAATTAAAAACATAAAGGTAAAAGAATTCTTAAAAATAAAATATATATATATTTTTATGTAAACGTGTCAGCAAGCATGATGTGTGTGTGTGTGTGTCTTTATACATATATAAATTAGATTAAATTTAATTGAAGGATGGAGGCATGAAATTATATTGGCCTTGAACCCAAAGCAAAAAGTCATTTGAATGCCAACCCCACCAAATTATGTTGATCACCGACCTATAGAATTTTGCCGCGTGGGCACTGCTTGGGTGGATCAAGCCCTATCTATAATTGATACACCCACTAATATTGTTTTCAGTATACAGAAATTACAAAATAGAGATGTTTGACATGTTTGTGTTATTTGGTGGGAGATATATTATTTTCAATAAATAGTAAAATTTTTTGCTCATAATATGCTTGTGGTGTGAGAGTTTGGGTTCCCCAAACGCATATCCAACAATATTTTTTCGCAAATCAAAATAATCTCACTTACATATTTACCTTGTAAATCGTAAAATTACTTCTCCACCACTTTTTCAGATGGACTCAATATTAAGAGATCAATATTATACCTCTTCCCTTCTATTTTGAGATGGATGTATTGCATTTGCAAATAAAAAAGGTAAAAAAGGGGGAAATTTACCATCAAATCTCAAGTAACACAATTAATAAACAAAATGTCTTAAAGATTGGTAAAATTACCATCAGATCTCAACTGTAACTAGTCTGTTTGTTATTTATGTCTGATGAGGTTGTTAATGACAATTGAACCAGCTAATATTGGGATTTGATGGTAATTTTACTTGTTTTTTTAGATATTTTATTCATTAATTTTTCTATTTAGGATCTGATGGTAAATTTCTCAAAAAAATTGTGGAAGTGGTGTTTGATTGTGTCACGTACATGTCTGTTTGAGAATTCTGTTGGGATAAAGAAGTTATGACTTTCGAGGTGATTTTATGGCTTTTGAGAACGTGCTGCGCTGCAAACACAGCCAATCTTTTCTTGCCTTTTTTGGTTTTGATTCTTTTGTGTTTAACGTCGGTAGCTCGAATTTCAAATAATGAGTTATGATTCTTTAATTGTTATCTCATTTAATACATTTATCTATATAATTTAGTGAAGACTTGAACCATTTTACTCCATTAAAAGAGCACAACATATTGTTTAAATCTTAAGTGGTCAAAATAGAAAATAAAGGAAAATTTAAGAGATAAAAATAGATTGTGACCTCTTTTTTCTTTTATTATTTTTAGACTTTGTGAATGATTTAATAATTTATTATTCGTAGATCACAGAGAGGGGTGAATAAAATATTAAAAAGCTAGTTAATGGCTTTTTTTATTTGTGCTTGAGAAAAATGTGAAAGAGATATAGGATTTATTAGGTTCCGTGTCTAGAAATTTAGTTTTTATGGTAAAATTTAAGTTTTATTTAAGTACTCATATTTTTCAGAAAAAATATTTTAGAGATAAAATTTAGGTTTTGAAAAAGTTATTTTCTTATCAAATCATATCATCTTTTTTAATTATTTTCTCTTTTTATTATTTTATTTTTCATGTTTTTCTTTCTTCCTCCCCTCTTTCTCATAATTATTTTTCCTGTTCTCTTTCCTATTATAATCTTCCTTCAGAATTCGTAAAAGTTATTCTCACCATAACTTCCCAAACGCAATCACCTTTTAAAAACCTATGTTTTTCTTTGAAATCCATAAAAGTTATCATTCCAAAATTTATTTTTCAAAACCTAGATTTTACCTCGATCTCCATAAAAATAATTCTCCACCGAACTACCAAGTAACAAAAGAAAGAAGGAAGCGGAAATGTCAATGTGCTTATTTGGCAACACTTAGTTTGTAGTCATAAGCACGTTCAACAGTGTTTTTCCGCAAAACGAGATAATCCCCTCCATATTCTTGCTTCGGCTTGTGTGAATAAGCCCATGATGTAAGGAGGGGTTGTCTCCTAACGTGAAATTGGAATCTTCCCTCCGCATTACATAAATCCCAACTTTCAACGCGTTTGTTTCCAATTATATTATCAAGTGGTTGTTTATATTATATATATATATCACTATTTCGGTTCAATAAAAGACAGCTCTTGTAGTATTAAAACCCATTCCATTGGTATTAATATGAAATAATTAAGTTTTTATTTATACTTTTCTAATCAAATGTTTGAATTTTTTTATTGATATGCCTCGCACACTTATTATAATATTACAGAATTCCAACTCACCATGTCACATTCAACGCAGTCTCACTCATGAAGTCCTAAGGAAGGTGCTTATTGTATGATGCCATTTATGGTTTAATTATAAGTCATTTTTAGAATAACTTTTACTGATTCCGAGGGAATATTAGGTTTTGGAGAATAGATTTTGAAGAATAGCTTTTACGGATTCGAAGGTAAAACTTAGGTTTTAAAAAGGTAATTGTGTTTGGGATGTTTTGGCTTTTACGGATTCTGGAATGAAAAAGTAGGTAGAAAAAATAAAAGAGAAAAAAAGAAACAATAGGAAAGAGAAAATTTATTAGGAGAGATTGTGTGATTTGACAAGAAAGTAGATTTTTCAAAACCTAAGTTTCAAATTGAGGTTTTGCATCTAAAATAGCTTTTCTAAAAAAATTAAGTACTTAGACCAAACATATATTTTGGGGTAAAATCTAGATTTTGAAACCAAATCTAAATTTTGAAAAGTGAAACCAAATAAGCTCTTATATTACAAGGTCGAAACCAACTATTTGAATTAAACCTTACAAAAGCAAAAGGCTTTTTTATTGACTATATGATCTATTATATATTATTTCAATTTAAATACTGCCTTTAAACATTAATATAAGACTCATTTTGTTATTGAATTTAATGGTTATATGATTTTCTTGGTAGTGGAGGTATTACTTGTTTCTTTTTAGAGGTGCCGTTCCGTGTTTTCATGTGTCGTTTTGGACTGACATCTTGCCTTTGATTTGAATTCTTTGGGCTAATGCGGTTTTTTAGATTACATAATATGTCTCTTTTACCCAAAAAAAACAATGGCCAAGAAGGTTAAATAGATGCGAATGTAGACACACTGTCTCTCTCATGAGTATTTCAATAGTTGGCCCAAAAAAACATTAAGTCAACAGAATGCACTAACGGCTGTTGGGTAGCACCTCACAATCACGATAGAAAGTGATTCCAATCACGTTATATGTAAATTGAGATAAAATTTATCTTACATACTTACATCAGAATCCGTAAAATCATTCTCCTAATAGATTTCTAAACAGGTCTGCATCTATCCAGAATCCTTCCAAATTAAGATGGGTTCAGCGGCACCAAAAAAAATAAGTTAAAAAATAAAAAAAATACAAAATGAAAGGAAGGAAGGAATCAAAGCCCGGCCATGCAACCAAAAACATACACACAATGAATGATGCTTTTATTATTATTCATAGAATTTCATATTATGACATCTGGTCATCAATTATATTCATACATGAATGAATCTCAGTAGCTCAATAACAGACACTGGCTGCTGAAGTTGGACGACCCTCCTTTCATAGAAACTGAGTCCACCGCCATCCCACCTGCACCGCAGTGACCATTCTTATAGTTACCATGCTTGCTTGGATTATAGCTTGAAATGGTGCTTGCTGTCTCAGTGACCACTTTGCCACTCTCAGATATGGCTTTCAGCCGCATACGCTCGGCTCTAGATCCGAGAACCTGGCCGAGGATAGAAGCTGCGATTGTCAAAGCCATTGCTGATTTAGGCATGAACACCGATTTCCTAAGCATGGCAATAAAGGGAACAGCAGCATGCACTGCTGCAAACCATGATAGTGAGAACTTCTTAGTGTGTTCCTTCCATACACCCAAGGGAACATTTACTGCCATGGCCAAGGCCGCAGTTGCTAGCATTTTTGCAGGAAGAGGCTGTAGACGCAAGTTTTTCACAAATGCCGTGCGTGCAAGGGCCGCCCTCGCAGCAACAACTGCGGGTGGGCATCTAAGCTTCATTTCAGGTGGTGGCCGAATAGCTGAAACAACAGTTCCCTGTTTCCAACCATTCATTTCCAAGTGCCTCGTGCTTTGATAAATCTCCTTTCTGATACAAAGATCAACAGGAGAACAAGAAGCAATAAAAGTTACACCTCCAAGATTTTTTTTTTTCTGCCGTAGTTGAAACTTGATAGGCTAGGTTGCTAAATTTAATCAAGCACATAGAATTATAAAAACCTTGCCCTGGGAGCCTCAATCTAATAGAAGAATTATTGCTAACATTTGACAAAAGTATTACAAGATGCAACATATCCAAACATGGAAAGTATAAGTTTTTCTTTTACATATCATAATAATTCATGCCCTGCATTGGATAGTCTCCAAGCCATACCATCAAACAGTTAAATGCGTCCCATGAGCACAAAAATCGTACTAAGATGCCCAGCAACAATGTTTACCTGGGATGAAGGTTCTCTTTTGTTTGATGGTTCAGTCTTCTTTTGCTTCTTCCATTTGTCAGAGAAATTGCCAAAACCGAACATACGACCAGGCCCAAAGGATGACAGGCTTATGCTGGCAAATTTTGCAGCTAAAGGGTTGAAAACAGGCTGAGGCTCAAGTTTTCTACTATCATTGTGTAAGGCAGATTTCTCAGATAGGGGAATAATTCCATCTTTCCCATGGAAGAGCTTAAATGCCGAGTCAAAATTAGGACCATCTTCAAATATAGGACCCTTGGCTCCAGGCATCTGAATATTTAGAATTAAGGCACTTGGTTAAAATACTAAACCAGATTGAATCTCAACATTCAGAGAGAAATTTCGTAGAAAGCACACAGACAACTTACAGGAATGTTAATCCTTGATGAAGAAAAGGAGAGGTTTGTAGGTTTGTTGATGTTTCTCAAAAAGGGGCACCTTTGGATGTCTTTCACATCAAAGGGAAACTCAGATCCATCTTCATTCATTTCCTTTAAAAAGTCCATTGTCTGCTGTTATCAAAGCGACTCCTAAAAACAGAGAAAGAATAAACAAAAGTGAGAAAGTACACATAAATGATAAAACAATCCCTACAGTTATTTCCGGATGACAAATCAAAAGGTCAACGTCTCGATCAGCAACTGGAACAGAAACTTTCACGTTCACCCCTTCTAGTGTAAAATACGAATAGTTTCCACTTCCTAATTCTCATAAACTAAATGAGGAAATAAAACCAGCGCCTATGCCTTCAGTAGAAGTTAGGATGTCAATGAGATGGTTATTAAAAAGGCAAAAGTGTACTTTCGTCTTTTAACTTCATGAAGATTTCATTTTAATTCCTTACTTTTATTAAAAAAAGCGTCTTACCCTAAGTTAACAAAAAAAAACAGCTTTGTCGAATGCTGGAATATTAAGTTTAATTTTCAAAATAACAATAATTCTTTTTTTAAATAAAATATCCTTTGAGACTAACAACCACTTCCGCAGGACCCAATCCGTTGAAAAGCATTTAGAACAGGGAATTAAGCAACTAGACCGTTCGTGAGTTTAAAACACTGTCCAATTATTGAAAACCATGAAAATAATAGATGTTCGAAGAAGCCAGCAAAAACTCCAAGAATATAGGCCGTATGAGGCCAGAAAGAAAGACCTACACGAACCCTAATAAGCTGATTTATGCGTCTTCAATAAATTGAAAACCAATGAATCGAACTAAGGTGAGAAAATGACCAATACCGAAATAGGAAAAAGCGCAGGAGTATGGATAGGGAGAACATACCGTAGTTTTTTTTTTTTTTTTTGCCAACGAGAACATACCGTAGTTATTATTGCCGGACGGCGATTATGTCACTGAGAGCTTGGAAGGGCGTGTGACTGCCACAAATGCGAGAGCATGACGACGCAGGATATTGTCACGTGTTTCCTTCTGAGAACCGTAGGAACTTGAGACAAATTTCGTGGCAGGGAGAATTCCCTAATAAGAAATACTGCTTTCCCTTTTAGTAATGTAAAGTCAATTTACTTTTTTTTTAAGATTCCAAAAACTTATTAAATTTCATATTAATCATTTTTAAAGTTAACATATATATAATTTATAGACTAGTATATAATTAATATTAGTTTCAATCTTTAATAATGTAAGAATCATTATCGTTTAGTGAGGAAATTAAATAAATTAAATATACTCATTACAAGTATTTATTTATATATATAAATAAATTATATATTAGTGTATGAACCAAACAATTCAATTTGAAGAAAACGAATACATTTAGTTTATTTAATTTTTAAACAAAAATGAATAAATTTTTATATTAAAAATATATGTAGTACAATATGCGCTTCTTAATATAAGAATTAGTTAATTTTTTTTAGAAAGATTAAAGAAATTAATCAATATATATATATTCTTTTTTAAATTAATTCATTTAACTTATAACTGATATATTATATATAAATATTTTAGAAAATATATGTTATAATAAAAAACCATCACCAAGTTTTTTCACATGTCATGGTCCGCAGTGTACCAAAGTATTGCAATGAAATAAACCCTATAATATTTCAGTCTATTGAAAAAACCAAGGGTAAATAAAAGAGTGCAAGAAAAATATTTTACATTTAGTTATTAATATAAAATCTAGTCTATAATGTAATTTTGTACCATAAGTAACGTTATTTTATTTGATGTTTATTTTCAATTAATGTCATACTTAAATCCTATGATTTGCATTGTTTTTTAACCGGTCCCTATACTTTATTTTATGATCAATGACTATAAACAATCTAACTATTAGTACTTTTGCCCATAATTTGTATGAAAATGTTGATAAAGCAGTTAAACATGAATAGTGAATTAAAAACCACAAATTTATTTTCTTATCAGAGTCTACTGATTAAACTAATTCTTTTTAAATTTGGCAGTATATTTGCAAGAGAATCCAAAATTAATTTCCTCAAATCATTCCTTGTTTTTTAAACCATTTAAGATAAAGAAAAAAAGTTTGTAGATAAACTTAAATGAAGGAGTTCTTGGAAAACTCTTGAACAAAACATGAGGGTTTATTTTATTTAAAAAAATTATTTTATAGGAACCTGAATTTAAAACAAGTTGCTTATATAATACGACAATTATAATGTTTTATGACATACGGATATACGATAAAGCAAGAGTATTATTTGTGGAAAAAATTGTCTCTTCAATTATTTTCTTGAAATAAATTAAATTAATCCTTACACGAGACAGTAGGAAATATAATATACAGTGTGTTTAAAACTCCGTTGAGAAAAATGAGTTTACAAATTTCAGAAAGAATTTATGAATATTGAAATAGTTTTGTCTTGATTTACATACATCACTGGAAAGAAATTCTTCCCAAACATGCACACACATTCCATGAAAACTTAATTTCAAAGAAATAAAATATGGTGAAAGTTAACCTTATATGTTTTAGCTAATTTTTTATCTTGAACTTTTTTTCACTAAACATTCAAAATTTGAGTTTAAATGATATTAAAACAAATATAAAAACGTATTTTTATTAAAAAAAGGAAGAGGGCCAATTGACCCAGAGCCGAATCTAACAAATCAAATCAAGAGATATTTTGATTTCGTTCGATTAAAATAATCACTTTGGTTCAGCTCGGTGTCTTAGACATTTAATCTTCAGTGTATTTCCTATTAATTTTGTTGTGATCTTGGAGGGAGTATTATTTTCATCACTTGTTAAGTTCAAAAGGTTCAAACATTTAGCAAATCGTAATAAAGAAAGTCAGCAGTCTCATTTTAACGGTTATTCTGATAATACCATAAACAAGTTAAAAATTCAGTGAAAATTTGCTGTATGTCCTTTAATTTAAATCAACACAAACCAGCTAGATATATTACAAAATACCAATAGGGAAGCTTGTAACGTACCAACAGAAATTCCTCTCCCAGAGCATGACTCAAGCTTCAAGTTATATGCGTGCCAACATAATCCAATTTGATATAAAGATGCTAACCATTGCTTCATAAACTGACTATACAGAAGAACCCAAACAAAGCAAGCCGCTCACTGTTCAATAGCATGTTGTGGACAGTGAAATTCATGACCTGTGAAGCTTAACACCATCAAAATGGGTTCTGAAACTGAGCTGTACAGATTAACCTACCACGAAGAACCAGTCGATCAATCAAATGGCAGCATCTTCCATTTTCATTAGAAATTCAAAATTTGCCAAAATGTTGCATTTGAACAAACCCATGTCAACTAAATGAGTTTTGAAAACTGAGCTGTACAGAGTACCCAACACCGAAGAACCAGTCTATGAATCAAATGCCAAAATCCAACCTAATGCTACTAGAGCATCTTCCATTTTCAGCAGAAGTTCAAAATCCGCCAAGCTGTTGCCTTTGAGCAAACCCATGTCCTCCATGACCAACACTATTTCCATAAGCTGAAGGGGCTGCTGCATTGAGACCAGGACAGTCCCTTGCCCAGTGACCAGTTTGATGACATTTAAAGCATTCACCAGCGGCAACACCACCACCTACCCCTGAAGATACCTTATTTGCAAAGGCCCCTCCTCCCATGGACTGTCGAGG
>JANTPZ010003847.1:0-24486 GCA_025593235.1 Vachellia pachyceras
TAATTTTCCTCGCTAATTTAGAAAATTAGAGAGGAATATGATATTCCTCGCTAAACTCCTCGCTAAATGGACATTTTAGAGAGGAATATCTAAGTCGTCGCTAATTTTCCTCGCTAATTTGGACATTAGAGAGGAATTTAATATTCCTCGCTAAATTCCTCGCTAATTGGGCTATTTAGAGAGGAATATCTAAGTCGTCGCTAATTTTCCTCGCTAATTTGGACATTAGAGAGGAATTTAATATTCCTCGCTAAATTCCTCGCTAATTGGGCTATTTAGAGAGGAATATCAAAGTCGTCGCTAAATTTCCTCGCTAATATGTGATTTTCTAGTAGTGAGTATTCATAAATTAATATTGTAACGTATACTACAATACCAGATGATATATATATATATAAATATTTTTTTTTGTTAGAGAGGCAAGCTATGCTTGATAGGGAATTACAAAAGTTTGGTCAAGAGAGATGTACTCTCTACAGCGTAGTGGAGCCTCGGTAAGGATACAAAAAGTCGCACTCCTTGTATGAGATTCTTTTGCTAAAATATTAGGGCACCTCAAAATTTCTCTGTTACATTGATACAGCTATATATTCTAGTTACCATATAGAAGGTGTCAAGTAATTTCAATCTCACGACGTAGGTGATGATTAGGCTCGCTATCCTTAACAGGGTATTGACCGCTTCTAAAGAATCAAAGAAAATATGTACGTCATTAGGCTGCAAAGCTTGACATAGCTCCAAACCTGTTTGGATTACCAAAATCTTTGCCCCTATGATCGTGACACTCCCAAGTTTTCTCTGAAAACCCATAATCCAATTGCCTTGGTCATTCTTGATGATCCCTCCACACGCAGCCTGATCTGGCACACAAACTGAGGCATCGACGTCCAGTCTAACTGATCCACTAGGTGGTGGTCTCCAGTAAGTATCTCCGCTGCCGCTCCCCTTGAAAATCTGGTGAGTGAATCTTCCAACAGATGCATCTTCCATTATATGAAACATGCATTGGTGGAAGATCTCCTTGAAGATCCACTACCTTCGAACAACTAGATACATCTCGTCTTCCAAATTGTCCAACAGCCAATAGCAAATATCTTCGCCCACGGCCATCAACAAAATCTCACCTTATAAAGTTGCCTAACAATAATCTGGACTACATAAACACAAAAGATCAAGTGGCAAACTTCATCTCCCCTAGTGGAGCGTGAGATGTTGATAAGTGAGCACGCTGCCTTCCGTTTCATATCCTTACCTCTGTCCTGTGAACCAGGCCTCCTTCCAATGATAGAGAGGATGAGTTCTACTGGAGAAAGTCTCTTGATGGCACCTTTTCTGTTAAATCTACTTATGCGTTCCTCACCAGACCAACGGTTGAAGTGACCAAACCGGTATGGAGGAAAATTTGGCATTGGCCGATCTTTGAAAAGATAAAATTTTTCTTGTGGCAAGCAACCCAAGAGAGATTGCTCACCAATTCCTTGAGAGCTAAGAAATGTTTGTCAATGATAGGAGAGTGCCCATTTGGGTGCAATTTTGAGGAGAGCATTATCCATATCAGATGATATTTTAAAATTCCATTTGGGGCTGGAATAGCTCAGTTGGCTAGAGCATGTGACTGGTAACCACAAGGTCAAACGTTTAAGCCTTTCCTCTAGCGCCATTGTGTCATTCCTCTGTTCTTCAATTCCAGTCCTAATGTTTCTTGCAATTCTTATCTCTTATCACTCATAAGAAAAATTCCTAATCTTTCCTCTTCTGGCGGTATTGGTATGTGATAGGGAATGCATTAAGTAGTATCTTTTATCCTAGAAATTTATGCAGTGATAGTGACCGTCGCACTTGGGTATAAGTTTAAAAAAAGTAGGGGTAGAAGCAATCTAATTTTATTCCTCTAAATAATACTTGAAATAACCCAAATAATTCCCATGGGGTGAGCGTAAACGAGTGGCCTCATTAACCATAAGCTCAAACGATAATGAAGAATGATGTTTAGTCGAAGAACGATATAGAGTGACTTGGTGATGACTAAGGCTGAGCTAATATGATAATGGCAAAATTAAAAATATTGGAAAGGGCAGGTACTATCAAAACCACAAGGATTGAGTTAGCATATTATTGTATTTAAAGAATTGAATTTTAAATGAGTTAAAACTGTACAGTATTTTTTTAAAAAAATAAAAATATAAAATTAATCGACTTTATAATATGCTAAAATCAATAAATTTTAAACAGTAATTAATATATTTTAATTAATGTTTAAAATTTAAAAAATATATCTATTTGATTTTTTTTTTTGGTTTCATAAAAGATGATTTGTTTTGGGCAAATGAAAGTGCTTAAATAATTGTCATGTTACATCTAGGCATTTTGGCCAAAACAAATATAAGAGTGTGGTTTGATGGTCAACTAATAGTTGAGTGAATGGAAGTAAAATCTTAAATTTTGAATGAGGTTTGTGAAACTTACCCTTTTAGTTTGATGTTCTGCTAATGATCAACTGTCACGTGCATATTATGTGTAAGTTTTGACAATGCTACTTGTTAATGAGTTTAATAATTGAAGTATAACTTGATTTCTATAATGATCATTATTTGTTACTGCAAGTATTTGAATTTTAACCCCAACGACAAGCCATACTAAGTTTCAAGCTTCAAAAGAAACGGCTAAAGTATCTGCAATATTTGTAAGCGAAAGGAAAAATGAACTTCCTTGGCGCTAATTTTCAAGAAGTAGAATGTAGATGTGTAATTGATTTCATGAGCTTTGTAAATTTCTGACCTTATCATATATTATTGTTATGTTTAGATAGATAGTGAGTAATTGAGAGAGACATAGATTAACCTTTGAAATTATGAATTTGACATGTGGGTTTTTTTATCAATAACAATTAGTGAAAGATGTCAAATACCCATGAGGATTTCTATGCATGAAGTAGACAAATAGAGCTTTCTAGTAAGTCCTAAATAAGGTCAATCGGATTTATATACCATGAGTTTTGAATTTTTGAAGTTAAATGTAAAGTTTATGTAAAAAATAGAGTCATTTTAGAACATAAATAAATAAACCATATCAGTTCTAGCATGATAAGGCTAGAATGTTATTTTTCTCATGTTAAGGATTTCAACATCTTTCAAAAGAATTTTAAATAACCAATTTAACAGCTTTCTACAATTAATTAGACCAAAAATTTAAAATTACCAAATGGTCATATAGTATCCCAAAGATCACAATACGTGCCTTAATTCATAGGCTTCAATTGCTGATTTGCCTTCACTATAAAACTTCGAGAGATATGTAATGAAAGTGTTAAAATGATGTGCCGTGACTCAGTTGCTCATTGATGGAGGAAAGGATAAAGTTTCAAGCATTTTAGTTGGGCCTGTTTTTTCGCATATGAGCTTACATCTCATTTAACGCGTTCATATTATAAAAAAGTCTTCTTATTAAATATTTTTAAAAACCAGTGAAATTTTTCTAGGAATAAAAGTCCACAAGAAGCACGCAAAAAGTATGAATTGCTCAAAAAGAAAAGGGATTGAGATGATTCGTTGGAAAATAACTTAAGCAAATTACATATTCCATTTATGCAATTATTATATATATATATATTTTCTGTGTGATGGAGCTAATTGCGTGCACAGGTTTAATATACATAAATATTTTATGTATCCAACACCTAACGTATTTTAAATTTTTATGAACATCCAGAATTTTAAAATATTTTTTGGTGCTCCCAGCATCAATGCACAAAAAATATATAAGACAACGGACTTGAAAAAAATGCTTCAAGGTATTGAATGCATTGTAAAATATTTAGGATGTTAAATGCACTTTATAGCCCATTTTGTTTACTGGATTCATGGAAATGTAATGTAATAGAATAATGATTACATAGCTTTTTTTATATGTTATCAATGAATCATGAAATGAAATTCATATTTTTTCTATAAAAATAAAAAATATGAAAGAAACTTTTAAATTCTATTAAGATGAAAACTGAAATATATAAATGTCAAAATATGAATTTATGAAAAATACAAGTATCCATATTTTAATTCATATAAGTTATATTTCGGATTATATGGTGAAAGTAGTGTAATGGGGATTACTTACTTTGATGTAATTTATTATAATCAGAATTAAATTCAATTATATTATTATATCAATCAAACAATGTAATCAATAGAATGCATAAGAATTATATGTAATCTTATTTAATGTAATTGAATTGATGCCAATAGAAAATACTTCAGAGTGCTCTTTAAGCCGCTTATCATCCTTCAAGTAGATCATCTTCGCTGAGGTTGCAAAATTAGCAATGATGTAGCCAAGTCGCTAGTTAAAATTACGATATGGTGATCAAAAGATAAATTTTTTTCAAATTTAACATTATAAAAGTAATATGCTTTATAATATAATCAAAACCAATAAATTTCATATCATTATTAAAAGCTCGAAAAATATATATTAGATTTTTTTTGTTACTTAAGAAAAGTTTTTTTTTTTGCAAAATACAAGTGTAAACATTTAAATAACTTTTTGTTAATTTGGTCAAAGCAAAAATTTAAGAGTGTGCATTTTAGTTTTAAGGGAGGTCTACATATGTTTTAAAAATAAAGAGTCGGTCTGCGTAATTATCAAACAGGAGAGTCTCAGTATTTTAATCAAATCGTTATTGGTAAAGCGATTGCTTACAGATGGAGGAAAGGATAAAGTTTCAATTACAGTTGAGACAGCCTTTTGGCATATTATCAGTGTATATCGCAATTGAAAGTGTTCATACTTAAAAATTATTTTGCATTCACTGGAGCCAAAAAAAATTCCAGACTCACACTAAAAAAAAGTATAAATTGTTCAAAAAGAAAAAGGATTAAGATGATTAACAACTCAAGCAATGCACATATTCCAGTTATATATGCAATATATATATATGTGTGTGTGTGTGTGTGTGTTTGTCTCTGTGGGTGTGTCCATAGGTTTTGTGAAGACTGATCAGCGAAGCAGATCAGAGGTCGAGTTCGCAAGTGCATTTTATTCGTATTTATATTTTAATTAATGCAATATACATATAGCAGGATTTTTTTATGGTGTATATGTAGTGATATTTGTGCGATTCATTTGTTCCAATTTATGTTCATGGTTACAAAATAATAGTGCAGGAATTGAGTGCACAATAGCTAATAGCCAAAATGACTGATGTATTCATGCCTCACCCAAGACACCCAAGGTGGTCAGGTCAGGTCATTCTATACATAATTCAAATATTATATTATCGAGCCTTCTATTTTTCAGCTGTCAAATGTCAAGATATACAAATAATGGCTATAGAGAAAGCGCGCGTGCATGTTTGGTCTTTACTTTCGCATTTGATTTAGTCCTTAAATTGGTAAACAATATACTTAGTAACTGGTCCCATAATTTTAATATGGCTAGTTTCAGTGTTGAGCTATCAAATTAAATGATAAATGTGTGATTAACCATTATATGCTTGCATTTTAGTATTTTTTCAATACAATATTTTATATTTAAGTTAAAGATAAACCTACTGAACAATATTTTTGGATAAAGAAACGAACAGTATTATAATTAAATCACTGAAAGCACAATTTATAAACTTTTGAGAACTAAATTGAAAGTTGAGGTGTCCTTAGATGACCCGACATATAATCTAGCCTTTTTTTGTTTTCCATGGGAGATAGCGCACGCATAAATACACTGCGATTTTCAAACTATTTGGAGGATTGATGTGTTTTATTAGTTTATAATATCGAATGCTTTTAAAAATTTACTTTATGATGATGAATGGAATGAATCCCCTGATCATGTCACCCCAAGGAAAAGTTAGTTAGGATACATTTTACAAGGGTTTCCACTGCTGTATATCTATTTTTTTTTAATCATCACACTCACTATAGGCCCTCCCTAAATATTGCAGAGGAACAAATTATGAAAAAAGCTAGGAAGATGGCACGGTCACTAACTACGACAAATGAAGAAAGACATGCTTTGACAATTAGAATAGCCAGAGAAATACTTGAAAAAAAGCGAGAGGATTTGGATGAGATGAAGGAAGAGTTAAAAAGAGAGATTAGGGAAAAGAGAGAGTTAAAGGAGGAGGAAGAAAGACAGGCGGCTGCGGCAGCTGGGGCCAAGGAAGAGGAACAAGGATACCGCATGGTGGAGAAGATTGCAGATGAGGATGCATTGTATAAAGCTATATGCAATGACAATTGGGAAGGTGCAAAAACATTGATAGAAAAAGAGCCAAACGCCTTGACTTCAAAAATTACAGCTACAGGAAAAACACCATTTCATGTCGCTGCCTTGTTTGGGCATGTCAGGATAATGGAGGAGTTGGTGAAACAGTTAGTGGATCCAGATTTCTTAGAAACTGTTGATGAATTTGTGTATACGCCACTGTTAACTGCTACAGTCACTGGAAGCATTCAAGTTGCCAACTGCCTAGTGGACAAGAATTCCAACCTACTCGCCATTCCAAACTCAACCAATGAACTTCCTACTACACTTGCTTTTCTCAGTGGTCATCATGAAATGGGACGTTATCTTTATTATAAAACTCCATTGGAGTGCCTCAAACCGCACAATGATCGGCCTCTTGGTCCTACTCTTCTTCGTTGCTGTTTCCAAACACAATGTTTCGGTAAGTAACGTGTGACATCCAAAAATTAGACCAGAGCTCTTCTTTAAAAGGTATTTAAGGTCTTGGGAGGTTATTTAGAATTTAAGACGCCTAAAAAATAAATTTTTGATGTCAGAATTTATTTTCTTAAATTTATTCTTTTTTTGCTGGTAATTTTAAGAAAAATAGTCAAGTGATAAATTTTTCCCAAGAATTTTTGAGGAATTATTTTATGGGCTAAAGACTGAAATTTTGGGGAAGAAAAATCTATTTAAATGTGCATGATTTAATTTAGGAATTATGGAAACTTTATTAAAATAAAAAGGACCAGGTTGCAAATGGAGAAATTCCTGAAGGGCCAAGCATTCTTAATTTTATCACAGGACGACCTATTTATAACTTCATATATATATATATATATATATCTATTAGCTAATTGTTTTTAAACTATCTCAATGAGATCTATTGATTATTTAGTGGAGGAGGCTGTTTAAATAGTTAGGGAAAGAATATCAAGCAAAAGGGTCTTGTAAGTAGTTCAGAACCAGAGAGAGTATTATTGTTCTTTTTAAATTATCTCAAAGGAATTAATTAGTTAGTTAAGGAATATCAGAGCCAGTATTATTCAAGTATATACCCCTAACTTTTATATTTTGATTTTTTCCCTTTTCTAATTCCGCATTGAGTATTAATATTAGTGCTATCCTTTTGCCAATAACTGTCAATTCACTGTGTAAATATGATACTCAGATATTGCTTGCCACTTGCTACGTCAATGCCCAGAATTGCTTTTTTCGCAAGCTGATGATAGATGGAATCCAATCCATAGCATTGCAACCATGAATTCTACAGTTACTAGCCCAAGTGAACTTGTGTTCTGGAAACAATGGATCTATGACTGTCAGTACAACTTCTTAGATGTTTATAATATCTTTTCTTTTCTTATTATACTACCACACTTACATCTTTTCCATCTGTTTATATTCAAGGCGCATCCAACACCTGGAATCATTTTTTTTTTCAAGTGCACCTAGAATTTTAAAATATTTTTTTGATACATCCAACACCATTAGATATGTAACGCTTAGCAAAGAAAAAATTGCACCTTGACCCAAAATAATATACGTTTGATAATATTTGAAATTCTAACAGATTCATGGAT
This sequence comes from Vachellia pachyceras, assembly GCA_025593235.1. Classification (NCBI taxonomy): domain Eukaryota; kingdom Viridiplantae; phylum Streptophyta; class Magnoliopsida; order Fabales; family Fabaceae; genus Vachellia; species Vachellia pachyceras. The sequence continues at coordinate 7,803 of JANTPZ010003847.1, forward strand.
GATACTTTTAATTTCTTTTTGTTTTCCTGTTCGATTCCTTTTATATATTTATTTGTTTTTTTCCTCCATTTGTTTGCTGAGTTTAGATATAGATACGATTTCAACCCCAAGTTTCGTAAGTGCTTCTTTACCTATCCAAAGTGAAAACACAGGTGAAAGAGCACAAGGAAAACTTGCATGGCCAGGTAGAAAAACGTGTCTTCGTGTTTTATTGTTACTATTATTATTATTATTATTATTTTTGGATTCAATGTTTCTTTTAAAGTTGTAGCAGGACTTCGTCTGCTTCCACGGCTCATCTCCTCTGCCTATAATTTTATAGGTAGGCATATATCTGCCAACTAACATATCCTTCTTCCAAAAATTAGATACTTTCGTAAAGCTTTATATTACGCAAGCCCGTAATTTCATAGTAGACATATTGATTATGACTGAATTTTTTGATATTGTTGATATATGTGTATATACATAGTGATATTGATTCTCATAAAATCAGATAACAAAAAATCCGTCTCACGTGTTTTTCTAGGAATCAGGAAAATGAAAGAGCTAAAGCTACAGCGAGCAAAAGCAAATGAAATTGTTGAGCTAGTTTGTAAGAATGCATGCAGAAGAGATGAAATGTTTACTTTAGCAGATGCATTATACCTTGCAACGAAAGAAGGGAATGTTGAGTTTGTGGTTCAAATATCAAAAGCAAACCCAGAAATCTTGATCCTTGGGGACATGTTAGGTCAAAACATTATCTACCATGCCATTGAGCATAGACAAGCTAGAGTTTTCAACCTCATCCATGGCCTTCGCTTCAAGGATATCTTTGCTACAAGCAAAGATAGGCATGGAAACACTTTGTTGCATGCGGCAGCTAAAAAAGCTCCTGACATCATTCTTAATCGCATCTATGGTCCAGCGTTACAAATGCAGAGAGAGTTACAATGGTTCCGGGTTAGTTTCGAAACTCTCTTAAGAGACTTAATGGTTGTGAAATAATGCTTTTTAATATCGAATAGGTATTTAGATAAGTGAAACCATTAATACATGCATTAGATATGGAACCGGTTTCCCTATTAAGCAAAGTGCTTGGTAGAGTTGAATCATCTGATCTATGAAGTCTAGATTTAACTTTTTTTTTTAAATTATGATTTTTAAAATTAAAAATCATATTTTTTTTAAAAAAATAAAGTAATAGTTAAGAAATTATCTTTATTTTATATCCTACACTCATTAAAATATTTTTAAAATACATATATTTTTTAAAAATCAAATATGGATCGTTAGACTGATTATCTAAACGGTTTAGATTTGATTAGCTCTTCCGATGAGCACTTAGCCGGCAAAATGGTTCTAAGGTTCTTTTTTCCTTTTTTAAAAAAATATTTAATTGATTATATCTTGTGTTTGATTTTGATAGGAATGTGAAATACAAAGACATTGTGGGAATTTAAATATGATTTAATTAACACCATTAATTATAAATATTGCAGGAGGTTGAGAGGTTAATGCCTCCAAACTTTAGGGTACTTCGAAACAAGGAAGATATGACAGCTGGAGAATTATTCAGAGAATGTCACGCAGATTTAATGAAGCAGGGAGAGAAATGGATTAAAGCTACGGCATCTTCTTATTCTCTTGTTGGTATCTTAATTGTCACCATTACATTTGCTGTAGCTTTTACTCTTCCCGGGGGCAATGATCAAAATTATGGATTCCCATTATTCATAAAACAGCCAACTTTTAATGTTTTTTTGCTATCAACCATAATATCCCTAGTCTCTTCATCAACTTCTGTTCTGATGTTTCTGGCGATCCTTACCTCTCCCTTTTCAGAAGAAGCATTCCTCGAATTCTTACCTTCAAAGTTGCTTTTCGGTGTTTCTACGCTTCTTATCTCCATTGTGACCATGATAATCACGTTTCTCTCCGCCATTCGTCTCACAATAAAGCACACAAACTATTACTGGGGTATCCTTCCCATTATTTTATTCACAAGTGTTCCGATCTCCTATTCCCTATTCTCACTACTTCCTGTCATTCGTAATACTGCCTTTTCTGCTTATGGGAGTGTCTTTGATAGGAAAGTGGGACAATGGCCATGAAATGTACGTTTAACTGATGCCTACTCTGGTTCTATTATTTGAGAACTTGTCATGTTTCTTGTAAATCACATATTGATATGAAATGGAATGAACTAGTTTCAGAAAAGAAGGAAAAAAGTTATCTTTACTCCCTCGGGGATAATTTGCTCTTTCTCCCCTCTCCCCCCACTCCAATAACTTTTCTATCTCCTATGTCCCTCTACCTCTTATTGGCCATCAGCTACGAATTTCAATATTTTTAGCCAATATATATCATTGGAGATGTTAATCTCAATTAGTTGTTAATCATGATATTATATAAATAGAATCCTAGATAATGCATAGATAACATGTGAAAGGATGTAGAGCCCCTGTCATAGTAAAGAGAAATGGTAACATGAGTAGTCTCTCTGTAGACAGAGGTTAATTTGGGTCTCTTTCAAAAGTGTCTAGATTCTAGTAAATTACCCTTAATTAAGGGTTGACAAATAGTGAAATGTTTTGGGAGGTAATTTGTCAAGATCTATAAATTAGATGTGACCAGTACGGAATATGAGATCTCACATTCCTTAAACATTTGATTTGTAAATGTGTACTACTTGCCAAAGTGCAAAATGATACAATATTCACTTTCTTTTCCAAAGATTCTTACATTGAATGGGGTTGATTGAACTATCTGAAGCCAAAAATATATTTCGGATGAATAACGTCCCATTCATAAATTTTCGGTGAATAACATCCCATTAATGAAATGGAAAGAAATATTCTAAAGAATTTTACTTTGATAAATAACAAACAACAAATCTTAATTTCTACAGGATATAATCATATCATAATTGAAGGTGCATAACAGTTCATTACTCAGATAATTTCAGGTATGTAATAAAATAATTTGTTTGACATAATCAATTTAAAAGGGTAATTCTTAAACTCATTTTATATGAGGACTTAGATAGAACGAGCACAAGTGTGGACACACAGTCCATGAGGGTAATCTAACTAAGTATGGTTGAAAACCATGAATAAAAAAGAATGAGAGATGAATAAGATTCCCATGGTTGCAAGCGTCTACACGACAATCTCTCTCTCGCATTTCTACTCTTTGTCTTCAGACCGAAGAAGACTGGGAGATGAAGATGATTCCTATGGCTTTAATGATTTGGCCTCCCACACTTATCCCTTTTGCATTCGAGTCTTTTTCTTTTTTTCCTTGAAATGTACTAATAATTATTTTGATTCAATAATTAAATTTCTCCCAAAATTTGATTCTTACTTGTAAAACCATTCTTGCAATAAATATTGGGCAATATTTCTATCTTCCTTATGTTCATCTAACTTTCCCAAAAATAAAATTTGACCCAATGATTTATTCATAAGGCATCTTTACTTTCTCAATAACTCAATTATATCTCATAAAATTTAGCAAAAAAAATTGGGATGCTACATACATGTGATCGATCAATGAGCTTGATGATTTCTTCATTGTTGTTTCCGAATGTTGCATTCCTGGTGATTAGGTTGTGCTAAGCACCTTGCTTAGCACTATATGTAGGAAAATAATAATGTTGGCCAAGGTGTGGCATCAATTGTCCTATGACGGAGGTCCGAGGGGCCAAGTCATAGTCGAACCATGACGCTTGGGCGTCTGCTCTACTGTGGGTTAAGGAAGTAGAGTTGCGCCCTGACTAATAGTTATAGCTTTTTGCCTAGTGGTAAGCGTTTGATCCTAACAAATAACAGTATAAAGAAAAAGAGTAATCCGAGTCAAGCCCGAGGACAATGTCATAAAGAGTTATTCCGCTACAAGTCGGCAAATCTCTTGAATTACACAGATTCCTCTTACTGAAGCAAGGCAGAAGAATAGCAAAAACAAAATAGGAGGAAGTAGAGAAGAAGGAAAGAGAAAGCTTCGAATCTTGGCAGAGAGCTTGGTTTCCTCTACTGTGAAGCTTAGTATTTATATGCTCCACGTGACTAGGGCCTTCATTGTTTTAAGAAATGTAGGACTTCTTTTTCTCTTAAAACACACACATATAACTCCAAAAATCCCCTTCATGTGTGTTAAAAAGATATTATCTGCTCATTTGGTTTACAATATAAGTAAGCATTTCGAATCTGGGATCTTTTGGACTATGAACTAGACCTAAACCGTAACACTTGGTATACATAATTGTTAGTAAGGCTTGCTTCTATGAACCAACAGCTCCTGAGTGCACACTAGAGGTATTATTAGTGAAATCCGTAAAAAAATCTTGAATTTCATAAATTCTTCTCGAAATCCGTAAAATTTTTCTCAAGTGGATTCCCAAATACACCCGGAATCTTGTCAAGAAATCCTAAATGAGTGAGAGATGGTTTTCTCCCAATTTGTTTAGGTACAGTAATCGGTAGGTTGAGGCAAGTAGGTTAACCTGAGTCAAGTCTGAGAAAATAGACCCCTATGATAGAAAGCCGCTTCAAAAAATTTATATTATCAAAATGAAATTTGAGATTCTTCAAATGGAGGTTTGCCCCTTAAACTTTCATGAAGTTTTTCCCCCTCTACTAGTACTTCATCATAATGAAGTTTTCGTATTGCTTAATTGCTATTCAATATTTTAACCAATATATCTTACAAACATGTAAATCTTCTCATCTTCATATATTGGAACATAACATTTTTAATAAGGTAATACTATTCAAAATAATTATCCTACCTCATGTGCGCACTAACAAACTATAGTAATCTCATAAATACATGTATATGTCGTGCATGTGTCTGTACTCACATATAGCTAGACATAGTAATAAACACCTAATGATTTGAGAAATTAAGATGATGAATCTTTAAATAATAATGTAGCCATGCATCACGCCTTTGTTTGCCAATCTTGGAACAATAAACTTCATTGAACTTAAATACAAGCGGCCATTAGCACGAACAATTTGTTAAAATTTCATTTAATATATTTTTTTAAAATTAACTGGATGTATAAGCCTCACCATTCATTCTGTCCTTTCTATTATTTATTTCACTAAAGCGCATATCTTTTTAATGGAAGTAATTTTATTCGAGGTACTATCGAATACTAAATGTGAATATATCTCTCAATAAAAATTCAAACTTTGATTTCCACTTGATCAAATCCCATGGTCTATTATGTGCTTTTTAGTTCTTACTTGATACAGCTCCTCCACCTATTGGGCTGAAAAGCTCAATTCCCCTGTGCTTCCTATGTTTACTGCCACGGGATAGTTACGGTGAATAATTACATTTATAAATTAACAAAAATTTATAATTAAAATAATATAAATTTACAATTAAAATAATGGGGGTTTATCATTATTCATTCACAACAATGAAATAGTTGTAAATATTTTTAGGAATAATTTTGTTCCTTAAAACGTAGCATAGGATTCCAACCAAGCATACATATTTGGGAAACATGTTTTGTGGGATGCATTTGCACAATCCGTACACTCTTCATCCATCCCACGGCGCGAAACGTGAACAGCAGCTGAGACTATTTGTACTGTTCGCATTCTTCTGTTTGTACTGTTCAGTGGTCCCCACAAATTAAATAATATCTACAAAGTTTTTTTTAAAAAAAAACTATTTGGCTCTGTTTTTTAATAATTTGTTTTTTAATAAGTTATTTTTTAAAAAAAAAGAAAAAAATTTCGTTGAGAAAATTGTAAAACTCTTTGTATATAATGAAAGTTTAAAAAAAAACAGTAACGAACAAAGTGATCTTCCCCTCCAAAAACAAAAAGCAAATTAAGTGATTAACAATGATCATATATAATTTTATTAGGAGAAACTCTAAGAACGATGAAGATTTAGTTAGAGCTGCAAGTGAAAATGTTGAGCTTGATGAAACTAATGATGACAATACTGGTGAGACATCTTCATCAAATGTATTATTATCTTCAACACATATGAATCGTGTATGTGACATAATCTGTAGTGCACAACTGGATAAGGAGAAAAGTCGCGCGCAGTTGGATCATCGACTTCATCTCTTCCTCTATTTTCTTGTTATCTATGTTTGTATTGAATATTAACATTCTTATTATGGATTTGAGTCTTTAGATCTAGATTAGTTATAAACCGCCCCTCCCTTCTTTTCTTTTTTAATTTTTTTAACCTTTCCTTCCTCTTAAATCTTGATTTCCAGAATTTTCTCTCCCTTCCACTCCCTTAAAAGATAAGAAGATAAAAAAATAATAAAATAAAATTTTTTAAAAACTTTATATTATTATTATCTGTTATGATTCAATAAATCCCCGAGATAATGTACCACTTGATAGATTTACAATTTTAAACTCATAATCTTTTAAAATTATATTAATAACTCTAAATATATCTTAAATATACTAAAAATTGGAGATTTATCACTTTCTAATCAAATTTTCACATTAACCCATTGATTAATTTTGGTTATCTATTGTTACTACTCAGATCGTTTTGCATCCCTTGTTGGATCCAAGAATCACGGGTCGACAGTAGGTACATTCCATTCTTTTTCCCCTTTAAATTTTAAATCAATATTATACTTCCATTTCGCTGAACAATTAATTTATAAGAACTTTAACACTTCCATATTAATTAATAAAATTGACTCTTTTTTACCAACATTAGACCCCAAAATGTCAGCATAGCGTGGTGACTTGGAACACAACTCATTGATCGACTTTGGATCCTCTCGTGGGGGTGCATTGTCCTTCACTACCACACTCATCACCTGCCGGCTCTTTACCTGATTCGCCATTGCCGTCTGAAGAACAATTAAGTGACACAGAACGATCATCACCAACGTCAAACAACGAATTAGGTGAATGAGTACAAAAACTCTTCTTATTTCTGTCTTATTTTGGATCGATATATAGCCGTAAAAAAATTGAAAATTATCGCCAAAGGCATATTAACTTGTTAATTGAATAGCTCCAACTTGTTATTTGTGGTACTATGATACTTTCTGATTTGTTAATTTTGACACTTTGACTTATCCCAATTTCAATAATACCCACAAATCCTTTAGGATTTCATATTAGCTTAACGATATGATAGAAACAATTATAAATACGCATAACTTCTTGGTTCTCTCTTGCAAATGATCTCACTTGAAGTCGCTCTGGATATCTAGAAAAAAAGTTTGCATCTTTACCTTATGGTCTAAAACTTAAATTCACGAAGGTCCCAATAACAAATAAAGTTTGCACAGTACTCATCATTCAATTAACTAGACTTGTTGAAAAATACATATTTTCATAAACAACGTATGTTTGCCCATATATCACATGGAATTTGAGAAATGAGCTACGTGCGTAACTTAATTTGCTTCGACATCTTCATTTAATCACACACCTAACATGGTGTGTATCAATTTTTACAACTTCACTCATTATATCGTGTGGACTTGCTTTGAAACTGATGTTAACTGTAACCTCGTTTGAATTGGCAAATTTCCATAACAAATTTACTCTTTTTACATGTATAACTTACAAAATCATATCGACTTGGTCATAAAAATTTGAGTCACTCAAATTATACTATACGAAAATATGATAATTAATACTTCATCAGATTTTTATAATCAAATTTTTGTTATACCAATACTTTAGTTATCATTTTATTACTTTATACGATAATATGAGGGATAATATGAGGGTGACTTAGATATCAAAAAAGCGAAATTGCATATAAAAAATGTGAACATGAGTATAGAGAACCCATAGGGCCAACCTAAAGGGCCCAAGTGCGAAGTGAGAGTTATAAGAAGAATGTTGTGAAGCTATGCAGAGAGTATGCAGCAACGTTATCAAACCCGAATTGGATCAGCCAGGTTGGATTGAAAATTGGTGACCCAGCCTTCAGTCTGGTCCGGGTTGTGTTTTAACCCCGATTAGGGTCAACCCGCCCCCAGTTTGGGGTGTTGAAGTCATGTTTTGATAATAACAAAATAAAGTATTTTATATTTTGAATGAATTATGAAGTTATGAAATGTTTTTGAACTTGTTTTTCAAAAGAATACTTGAGTTTTTCATATTGATGCTGCAACACTCGAGTTTGGTAACTTGGTACTTGAGTTTTGAACTTATAAAATGTTTTCAAAACCAATACTTTCAAAGAGTACTTGTGTAGCAGTTAAAGTGTTGACAACACTAGAGTTTTGAGGTTTAAAACTCGAGTATTGAATCTTAAATTGTTCTAAAACTCAACACTTTCATTCAATACTCAAGTACAAACAAAAGTATTAGCGATACTCGAGTATTGGAACTCAATACTCGAATATGAAGCTTTAGAAAACTCAATAATCTCACTCAGTACTCAAGCACAAACAAAAGTGTTGATAGCACTCGAGTATTGGGACTCAATACTCGAGTATCGTGCTTCAAGACTTAAGCTTTCAACACAATACTTTCACTCAGTACTCAAGTATAAACAAAAGTATTGACAACACTCGAGTATTGTGACTCAATACTCGAGTATCATGCTTTAGGACTTAAGCTTTCAACGCAAGACTTTCACTCAGTACTCAAGTATAAACAAAAGTATTAATAACACTCGAGTGTTGGGACTCAAGACTCGAGTATCGTGCCTCTGATCCTGTTTTTCAAAGCAATACTTCCATGAGTACTCCAGCACAAATAAAAGTATAGTCAATATTCAAGCACTACAAACCAATACTCGAGTAATGGGAGTTTAAAGGCTTATTTCCTTCAGTGCTTGCATTGAATACTCAATTAGAAATAAAAGTATTTGCAACACTCGAGTACTGTTATCCAATACTCTAGTATTAAGTACTTTTATACTTTCTGCTAATACTCAAGTGTTAACAAAAGTATTGTCGACACTCGAGTATTAAACAGTAATACTCGCGTATCAAACAAGTTTTCAATACTTCCATTCTATGCTCAAGAGTTAAACAAAAGTAATCATCTTTTCCAGCGCAACACTTTCATCGAACACTCGAGCAGCATTGAAAGTATTTTCAAAACTTGAGTAGTAAACACAATACTTGAGTATTGCATCATGGATTTCAAATTTTCTTATGTCATTTACCCTCAACACTCGAGTATTAAACATGAACACTCAAGTATTGCTTTTCTCTGATGACAATCAGTTTGACAGTCATTGCTTTTTACTAAATCTTTTCTCATTCGCATAACGACTTTTTGAATATTAACTTCCTTAATAAATTCATTGTGATTGACTTATTAAATAGGTATGGGCTTAACACATTTTTTCTTTGGCACAACTTCAACGTTCAACAGAGCAGAATGCAATCGAAGCTCGGACGCATTTATTGCTCATCAATGAAAAATGAAGTTGAGCGTGACGGAAACATTTATGTCTCTAACAGCTAATTAAATGGACTCAACTATAAATAGCCAAGTATTCAAGACGGAGAGAAGAGAAAAACACACAAGTTTTCGACATTCATTACGTTCATCTACCTCTCTGTCAATCATTGATTATATTCATTGTGCTTAAGTAATTACTTATCTACACTCAGAAAGAGTTTATATAGTCATTCTTTTTTTTTGCCACAGAAAGGAAACATTCATTAAAAAAACAGTTCATACACACCAGCCAGAAAAACTAAAAACAGAAACAACAGAAACATAAACCCAGAACAGCAAACCCCAGCCCCGAGGAAACAAAAGAAAGCACAAAATTATCCAGGATCAAAGACCACTCTGCGAGCATCCATCTCCAGCAAGCGTCTCAACGGAAAAGGTGGCCGGAAAACCCAGTCAAAAGGGCACATTCCACCTAAAGAAGCCTTAGCAACCCAATCAGCTACCAAGTTAGCTTCATGAGGAACCCAAACACAGGAGTGGTTCCTTACTAGATTCCTTGACTCCACAATGTGCTCAAGGATAACATCACACCTCCAATCAGGCGGTGAGAGATTGCAATTCGTACAAGAAACTAAAACCTGATTATCAACTTCAAAAATTACATTGTCAAGCTCATTAGCCACAACATACTTTACTGCATCAAGAAGAGCTACACTCTCAGCAAAAAGAACAGATTGAGCCTTGATTATTCTGGTCATGCCATCAAGAAGCCAGCCATTAGAGTCCCTAACAACAAAAGCAACAGCAGCAACTTCCTCCACCGAATTAAAGGCACAGTCAGAATTAATTTTAATGACGTTATCACCCGGAGGCTTCTACTGCTTTCTTTGGCAGCACCTAAGTTATACAAAGTGTAAGGGGGAGTGAGATCTTTAGTCTGTAAGGCTGAAAAGTGAGTAGAAAACATAGAGCGTAAGTCTCTGTTATAGTGCAAAGTGTAAGGGGGAGTGAGATTTTTCATTGTAAAGGCTTGAAGAGTCTGTTGCCATTGTTGATAGTGGATTGAGAAATCTCAGATATGCTCTGAAGACAAGACGTAGGTCAGGAGGACCGAATCAGGATAAATCTTTCGTGTTCATGTTCTCCCTGTTCACCGGTGACTTTGTTTTAATTCTGTATTTCTAATTTTAATTTGTAAATTTGACCAATTCACCCCATCTTGATCAAATTCTACACTAACATGGGGTTGACCTGGTTACACAGTTTTTTTACAAAATTTTATTAGGATGAAGTTAAAGTTGTTGGATTAGAGTGAAATATGAACAATTTAAGCTAAGAAGTATATATGAACCATAGCTTGATGGATCCATGATTTTCTTCATCAGTTGAAGGAATATATATGTCTAAGAAAAAAATAAGGAGTGCTAAGATAAATGAAGATGGCACATTCAATTATCACGTAAGTCAAATAATAAATCTATATACGGCCTAAAAGAATACAGGCCGGTATTTCCCACCTAAACTTCTTCTATACTATCATTTTGTTGCATATTGTTGCTCTTGTCCTTTTTTGTAAAATACATAGAGGAGAACTGAAATAATCATATTTTATTAAGTGAATTTGCAGCACTTTGGAGGATTTTAGTGCTATTATTGGACTTTTATTGAGTTTAATTGCATTAATCATTATTTATTATATGAAATTAAAGTCAATAAATGGTATTTTTGGAAGAAATTGGGATCAAAAGATAAATTCAAAAGATAACTATATAAATTTTATTATATTTGATATATTTTAATATATCTAGAGAGTTATCAACATAATTTTAAAAGATTCTGATTTCAAATCAGAAAATCTAAGATTCTGAGTTTAAATTATAATATTTAAGATTTTGAGTTTAAAATAGGAAATCTATCAAATTGTCTTAGGGATTCATCAAATCAAGGACCAAACTTATAAATTCATTTATTTTATTTTTATTTTATTTTATATTATTTTATTTATTATATTATATCTTTATTTGTTATAAAATAAAGGGATTTGATGTAAAAGAAAGAGTGGACAACAAAGGCAAGAGAGAATTGGAGACAAATGGAGAGATTCTTATTTTCATGGATATCTACAACTTGTATTACACAGCTTTGCATATAGGCTTTCAAATCAAATCAAATGTTACATAGAATAAATGACAATATAAATTATCATGATGATATAATATGTAACCACAAAACTCCTAAAAGATATTCATGAAGGAGATTATGAATGTGGCATATGGAACATCAAAAGTTTATGGACATCCACATATATAATGTTTATAACACTCCCCCTGGATGTACATGAATGAATATTATGCCTCATTAAAACCTTATTAGGAAAAACCCAATGGGACAAAAACCTAGTGAAGGAAAATAAGTACCATGTTTATAGATACACATCCAAATGCTGCCTCGTTAAAAACCTTTCTAGGAAAACCCAGTGGGACAAAATCTAGATAAGGAAAAAAGAGTACAGCATCTATCAACTCCCCCTCTTAACAACATTACTCAAAATCCCTGAGCTTGCAAAGCAACTTGGTGAATAAACCTGCTAGATTTTTACTAGGACGAATTTGAATAATGATAATTTTAGCTCCTTTTGGAAAGGTCACAAATGAAGAAATTTAGTAAAATAAGTTTCACTTTATAACACTTGATATAGATGTGCCTACACATAAACAAGCATACTAAACAGTATATACATAAATAGTCAGTTCATATTTGACCCATATGAGTATAATAACCCTATATTTGTAGTATTTTGGAAATAACGAATAATATATTTCACTCTATTTTAATATATTGTGATGTTGAAGAACTATATCATGCTAGCAGATTAACTATAAATAATATGTTATGACATGTGAAATCAATTAAATGCATTAGTGCCCCAATAGCACTTAATTATGATCCTTTTGGACCAAGTAGTTCTTCATTTCCCTCTTCATCAATTTCTCAAGGTATAAAAAGGTTTTATCAATCTATAGGCAATTATTTGTCTTTTAGAGCTCTTCAGAAGTTATGATGATCTTAATATCATCAATAGTGATAATAATTACGGCAAACTTATAATTTGCGATAAAAGTGCAATTTGATTGCTTCAAATCATATCAAGACTTGTTTAACTCAATTCAGTATTGTTCTCGAGAACTTGCATATAATGCTTCTGACATCTTGAGTCCTTCAAGGACTTTCATACAAATGTTACTGTCAAATATGTCATATGAATGTATATCCATAACATTCATGAAGCATAAAACAAACCCTTTATTGACTATTGATCAAATAACAAAAATTATTCATATCCACTACTAGTGGATACATTTCTTCACAACATATATCATATCATTATGTAAAGCACATTCTATTTAACTGACTTTACATATGTAAGCATAAGGACTATATGTCCTATATCTGCATTAATGGCTTACATCCATATGGCCAATCATTTCTTTATTGGCACTCAACAATTGATATTGGCTCATAATCCTTATTATTCATTATAATGTGTTGTCAACACTGACTTCGTTTCCTTCCCATCGAATTCCATAATTTACTGAGATCTCATTATTTTCAAATGTGACAGGTACCTAAATCTCTTTTGGGACTATAATATTCTCCTATCGAGAAAATAACTCTTCAAGAGTTAACTCTTCTAGAGCAATCAAGTATTATTGATCATCCTCAATTGACCATCTATATTCTTGACTCTTTTTATTTTTGAGGATTTTGTTTTCTTTTGAATCGATGGGCTTTTCCCACTTCAGGCATGTTTTAAATTAATTCATAATATATTGTCCCTCAAGGACACTGATTCTTATAGGAGCATTAGCAATTGGGATACATGACTTTATTACCTTTTCATCAATAAATGCTTCATACATTTTGTTAGCTAAATTCTATGAATGAACTATTTTTGAATTTTCAATGCACATCGTTGTGAGTCAACGATAATTCATTCCAACTAGTCTTTTTACCCAACTGCTTATTTTCTTCCCCTGATGTTGGTGAAAGCAATTCATCAATGACACATGGTAAACCATGCCATAAAATTCATAACCAGTATATATTCACATCATACTTTAAGAACCCATTTTGGTGTATTGTGGTAGTTTTACTAGCACATATACTACACATCCAAAAGTATGAAATATTAGGTTCTAGATTAAAAAATTTTGCAAGGGGAACTTTCAATAATTTGTTTGCCTTATGCGAAATAATAACGTTGCATGCAAAATGGCCAGTCCCTAAGTAGAATATGAGAGATTATATCTCATGTAAAAGGTTGCAACCATTTAATCAATCATTATGCTATTCCATTTTGCATATGAACATGAATTACAAGATGTTAAATATCAATTCCAAGGGATATGCGATCCTCATTAAAGCTAGTGAAGTAAATTCATTAGCACCATTAAGACCCCATTTTTTTAATTGGATAATCAGGATAATGTGCTCTTAACCATATTCATTGAGTAAACAATCTTACAAACTTCAGGTTGCAAGAAGATATTAAACAAACATGAAACCATTTAGTTGATGCATCAATTAAAACCATATAGTAACTAAATGGTTCACCATGTAGGTTTATCGTTCCACAAATATATTCTGGTATCCATTTTGAGAATGTGAGAGTCTCACATTATATTTAACTCTATGAGGGCATGATAATATATTTCCCTTTGGAACATGCAGCATATGAAAAATAGTGGTATCTATTTACACTTCAGGGTATATCCACATTTATTCTCAATAATTTCTTGAATCATAATTGAGCCGGGATGGTCAAAACGGTCATAGCAAACATTGAATTCATTGATAAACTTCTGGTTTATCTTATTAAACTGCTGTCTTACTATCTCATGACATACATTAAACTGTTGGTTTACTATTGCATGTCAAACATTAAACTCAGCAGTAAACTTCTAGGTATATAATTTTATTTCCATTTCTGCAAATATCATAAAACTTTATAAGCTTCTCATAAGGATAAAATGGAGTGCATTTTCAATGCATAATTTTGTTCCTTTCAGCAATGTAATATTGGCTTTTCTAGAGCCTTCAATGCACATCTAATTTATTTATTATGCTCATATTTTTCCCTTTTCATGGTTCTTACCGATTTTTCTCCACTTCAGGGGGGAATTAGAACCAATACAATTTTGACTACACCAACACCCATGACTGTGGTCATATCCACTTTCTCGACGATCACAATTATTATGTTTAACTATATTCACTTCTGGAAATAAAGTTGAGCTTATTGGATGGATCCATGAATTTTCAACAAAATTCAGTTGTTCTGTTATGTAAATCCATCCATTCATAATAGGCTTTTAGTAAGGATGACCAGCTTCTGGTGGTCATACATTTCTTTCAAAGTGTTCCAAAGAACAAGTGCATCTTATATATATGCAATATAGATAATGTAATGGCTACTATTCAAAATTGCATACTATACACAAATATTAACCATGTGCAATTAAATTTTAGAGATGTATAATCCTTAAGAAGAATTTAATCAATTCTCTCATTATTATATGCACCCATACAATAATTTATTCCTCCATATTTCAATTCAAAAACAAATTTGCAAATTTCATCCAATTAAATAATTGCAAGATTTGATAATTAACACAATTTCAGTAATTAGATATTATGAAAAAATAACTTCTGCAATTATATTCCACAATGTGAAGAAATGAATCATGCATGTGCAAAGTATAATTAAACTCAACATATGAGCTCAAAATAATTTAATTGAATATTTAGCTCATGTAAATTAATAGCATTACCAAAAAAAGATATAGCTAAAAGAACTTTATTTAACCCCAAAATATTTTCTGGAATATTTTTCAAATGGCCCAAATAAGAAACAACTTAATTGAGTTCAATAGAATATTTTTAGAATTAAGTCAATAATTAAATGGAAAATCACAAATATCATATAGTATATTAAAGTAAACATATCTTTACATTTTAATTTGGAAGGTTTAAAATTTTCCTCTTTTTCATGTATCTAAATATTATTCAAAAATTAATCCCAACATATTTCACTCAAATAAAATATTTATAAACATTTTCAATCATAAAGCAGCTACGTATTGAATTTCCTTCATTTTAAATGATTGCTAAATGATGTAGAAGGAAATTAAACTTCTAAAAGTACTTAAAATAAATGGCAATGGTTAGATTATATTTATATCCATGTATATATATATTAAAATAATATAGCTGAGACCCAAAATTAATTTCCAAACTGGGCACATCAATTTTCTGAAAACAAAAAAAACTGTATTGTTTTTTATATCATGGCCCATTTACAATAGGCCTATAGAAATTATTATTAGAATTTTATTGGAAGGCCTATATAAGGTTTCAGAAAAGGGCCCAAAATATGTGTCTAAACTCTGTGGCCAAATTAAATATCAAATATTTGTTTTGTAGAAGCCCAAACTTACGACCCAAAAATATAATTATAAAACCAAGTCCGCCAAAAACACATAGCCCAAATGTTTTTTCAAAAATTTGCCCCAGCAATAGCTCCACCAAAATGCACCCTTTTTAAATAATTTCTTAGGCCCAAAAACGCTGGCCCATGGTGCCAAAATGACGCTGTGGTGGGGGATTGGGAGAGCCTATGCCAAAATAATTGGGGGATTGGGACCTGGTCTCTTCATCTTCCAGTTGTTTTTTTTAAAAAAAATCTTACACAGCGGCGCAATAAAATTATTATTATTAATATATCTTATAAATCTCTTCCACTAAAGTTACTGTTCATAAGAAAAAAAATTCAAATTTCAAAACTCCCTCCATGAATTTTATTCACACTGTTCGAAGACGGTCACTTTTTCCCTAAACACACCCTCTCATATCTCACAGAGCTCCTCTCTCTCACGTTTCAAACGTGGAAACCCCTCCGCTTCCTCTCTCTCTTTCGGGTCTGTTTGGTTTGGGGGGAGGGGGGAGGGGAAGAAAAATGAGCCCCTCTCCTTGTTTGGTTCAAAAATTAGGAGGGGAGGGGCTGAATTTTTTCCTTCTTTCTCCCCTTCCCTCCCCTTATTTATGCTCCCTCCAAATTGGGGGGTTTTGGAGGGAAGCTCAAATTTTTGACAAAAATGCCCCCAATGCAAATTACAACAATGCAACTCATGTAATTAATTATAAATGAATTTAATAATCAATTTACCTATTTCTCAATGCAAACTATATAAATGAATTCTATCATTTATAAAACTTTTAAAATTAAATGATAGATTAAAGAACAATAATTAATTATTTTCTCC
>JANTPZ010003848.1:0-43395 GCA_025593235.1 Vachellia pachyceras
CATACCAAATTATGGGAGAGATGAAAAGGAATGGACTAAGCCCTGATAGTGTTACTTGGAGGATTCTTAACAAGTTAGATAATAAGGTCACAAAGCGTTTTTATACTGAAGATTCAACCCACGAAATGAACGAGTAATCACGGCCAAGTTATAATCAAATAAAAAATGAGATACCCGTGACAAACTGTGAAGCCAAAACGTGATGTGTTATTGTTCGGAGCTTCAACATGGAAGTCCAAAGGTCACTCAGGATGTAAGTATTAACCATGAAGATATGTGATCAGAGTTGTATATATAATGGGACCTTTGTAAATTAGTTGGAAGAGACTATGTTGGTTGGATATGGAACTCATTTAATTGTCAGGGAGAGCAGCTATTTCCAGAAGGAACGTGATTTCTTAGTTATGGAAAATATGGGGGAAAATCCCAAAACTGAAATTAAGATGGAAATTTAGGGTATTATTATTTTGTAACTTATACATCAAACTGAAGCAGCCTTTTCCAGAACTTTTCTTGAAAGTTGCAGTCAATTATGCAAATCAGTGAGCCCACCACCACCACCTCCATCATAGTCCGACTTTGTAGGAACCGTGGTACTGATTCAATCAATCAGGTTGCCATTCAAGTTGGCATTGGTCCACTTGATAAGAAGTTGCTGATAGCCCATCAAATGTGGGTTGAAATTCTACTGTCAATGTAGGGAGTTTGTTGGTAGAGCAATATGTAGCATACCCATGAACCTTCTAAATCTAACTTATCTAAATTTTTTTTATAACGAAAAGATTGTCATTCAAGCTTCACTTCCTAGTTTCTCATGTTTTTATGTGATTTCCCCCCTCATGAATCTCATACAAGGAACTAATGGGATCCACATGCTTCATTTCCTTGCATGTTTTTGTGTGTGTCTGTGAAAACATGGTTTTCTAATGTATTTTTCATGGATGCTTTCAGGCAAAAGGAGCAAGTATTGGTGATGTTTTCGCCGTATCAGATTGTGCTTTTCATGATAGAAGAATGCCGATACATGTGAGTTCTCTGACTTAAATTCATTACTGTATGTGAGAGTGAGAAGCAAGAAATTTTTTTATGTCTTTATATTTGCGTTTTCAACTACATGTGGTAAGGTGATATTATAAGATAAGAAATATCATGCTTATTTTGTAAAAGAATTTCATGAGAGAGAGAGAGAGACAGAGAGAGAGTAATAAAAGAATGGAGAATAAGATATCCTCAAAGTGAAAGGCAGGAAAGGGGGTTCTGCATACCAAACATATGAATGTGCTTATCAAGTTTTGCGCGCAATTGAAGCTGTGCTATCGACAAACAATGATATTTAACTTTCTTTTGCAGCTTTATGAATTGTTTGGAGCTGGTTCACGTAAAGCTTTTGAAACACCCAATCTTGTAAAGGAACTTAATCTAAAGGTATTATGTGCTAAATTGTTTGTACTCCAAGTTGGTATATATAATCAACATGGTCTACATAAATAATTTGAGTCAACATTCAAAGCTTTGTGCAGCATCCTAATACTATATTGCCATTCATGTAGCCTGTTGAGTGAACATAATAAATCATTTGAATGAGATCTGGATCATAGTTTCTTGTAAATGATTGAAGTTATACGGTGAACTAGATGTGCACTCTGTGAAGTGCAAAATAATACTCTCTTGAAACACTCCATGTCCTCCAATTTACTTTGTTCCTCCCTGGCTATTTTAACTAAGCTTCACATCAGTGCTCTTCAGTTCGCCCTTGTACCTACGTTTGCAAATGCACTGGCACTAAACTAGCATAGATGTTTGATTTATTATATTATTATTTCATGTTATTCCCACATCAAACCTCTCTAAATTGGGTGATTTGGGTTTTTATTTCTTTACAATTCTTTGCTTCTTTTTTCTATCCCTCTCCACTCACCTTTTTCTTAGTTATGGAAAATAAGGGGAAAAATCCCAAAACTGAAATTAGGATGGGAATTTAGGGTATTATTATTTTGTAGCTTATACTGTTATTCATCGAACTCAAAAGCAGCTTATTCCAGATCTTGTCCTTGAAAGTTGCATTCAATTATGCAAATCAGTGAGCCCACCCCCACCTCTAGCGTAGCCCGACTTTGTAGGAATCGTGGCACTGATTCAATCAATCAGATTGCCATTCAAGTTGGCATTGGTCCACTTGATAAGAAGGTGCTGATCGTGAATTCAAATTTTACTATCAATCTAAAGTTTTGTTGGTGGATTGATATGTAAGTACTTTTTAAGCCGATGGTTGTACCCGTGAACCTCTTAATCCCAATTTATCTATTTTTTTTATAACAAAAATATTGCTATTTAAGCTTCACTTCCTAGTTCCTCATGTTTTTATTTGATTTTTCCCCTCATGAATCTCGAACAGGGAACTAATGGGATCCGTATGTTGTCGTAAGTTTAAGCTTAAACTAAGCAAGTCATTAAGCTCAGCGAAAGTCATGGCCTAATCATAATTAATGGTAAGCCAAGGATAGAATATAAACCTGAATTTATGGGTTTCAACCTACAAAATTTACTTGAATCATAATAATTTAGATGCATGATAAAGTGTTAAAATGGGCGAAGTGACATTTATAGGTATGACTTTACCTTTGTGTAAAGTTAAGAAAAGTATTTTTAGTCACGTAGAGATAAATATATGAGGAGATTGTCTCATTTTACAAAAAAATATTATTAAATATACTTTTAGGTGATTGTTAAATGTTTTTAAATAAACACGTTACAGTAAAAAAACTAAAAAAGTATGCGATAATTGCGATTAAAAAGTTGGATCTACTTTACGTCACAATCGTCTTCTTTTTTATTTTATGTTAGCATACGTTACTCGTTTCTCTTATTTATTACTCGTTTCTCTTGTTAGACCTGACATCGTGAGAGATATTTAAAGCTACTTTAATATTTTAATTAAAAAAGATCTTCTCATATTGATCCCAAAGTATTTTTATGTCTGACTATTAGAAAGGATCTCAGTCAACTGAAATCACAAATTTTAACAGCATTAAAATTAGTCTTATTTTATATGACATGCAAACAAAGAACAAAAAATGCCCAGAAATTTTTTTTGAGAAGCATTGGGTGATTTTTGAGAGGAAAACTCTGTTTCAAAGATTTAAAAAATGGGACAATTTCACCTCTAAGTAACAAGCCAAATGATAATGGGCTTGTTTGTGATAATGTTTAGAAAAATCAAATACATGTTTAACAATGTTTTTTATAAAATGAGATAATCTTTTTCACATATTTACATTAACTAAAAATAATTTCATATCACGTTCTCACGAACTCAATATTTATTGACCAAATTATGAATGGGTTAAAAGGCAAAAGTGTGATGGAAGTTTTCTCTCTCATTCGTCCATGCAAAAGTAACTCCTCAAAGCATTAGGTTTTTATCCTCTATTGCTCCCCCTCCACTTCCCTCCTGTACCCTCATGCCCCCTTTACACCCAAAATCCCAATGATCTTGATTTAATGGCTAGTTTGGAAGTTTTATTGAGAATAGCTTTTATGGATTATGAAATAAAATTTAGGTTTTAGAGAATAAATTTTAAAGAATAACTTTTATGGATTTTAAGGCAAAAAATACGTTTTGTATTTGGAGAAAAGTGATTGCATTTAGGAAGTTATTGATTTTTATGTAGTTCAATGCTTTTAGTAGATAGAAAAGAAGAAAGAGAAAAGATAAAGTTGGAAAGAGAAAAAATTATTAGGAGATAGTGTATGATTTGACAAGAAAATAGCGTTTCAAACCGTGATTTTGTATCTAAAATAACTTTTTTGAAAAATAATATACATGGACAAAACCTAAGTTTTGGGGTAAAACCTAAATTTTAAAATCAAACATATAGATTTCGAAAAGAAAAACCAAACAAACTCTAAACTTGTCAAATTATGCTCCCTTCTAATCATGTTTCTCTTTTCTATTTCCTACTATTTTATTTTTTCTCTTTCTCTGTCTTCCTCCTCTCATTCTCTTTCTTTCTACTCTCTCTCCTAATTATTTTTCTCTTGTCTCTTTTCTATTATAAATTTATTTCAAAATCCGTAAAAGTTATTCTCACCATAACTTTTCAAAGACAATAACATTTTCAAAACCTAAGTTTTAACTCGAAATCAATAAAAGTTATTTTTTTAAAATATATTCTCCAACGCTTAGGTTTTACCTTGGAATTCGTAAAATTATTATTTACCGACTTTCATACACGCTCTTATTATTTTACAGAAATATTATTATAATATCAAAGTTCAACATTATTATAATATTAAAATTTGAACCATTGAAATTTTGATCCATTATTTTGAAATCTGACTGGCCCGTAAAAAGCACAAAAGGACAGAGGGGGAGGAATGTATGTTTTTTTAGTGAATTTTTGGAAAGACCATTGAGCTGAATTGAATCCGACGTGGCACACAGAATTCGCCAATGAAGTTCACACGTCGTGGTGGGGAGCAAGCAAGGCCGCACCATTCAAGGATCGAAACGAACGCTTTCCTTCTCCACTCACAACCATACAAGTTTCAATCTCTCTCTGAAAACCAAAATCTGATCTCTCTCTCTCTCTCTCTCAGGGAG
Organism: Vachellia pachyceras; assembly: GCA_025593235.1. Classification (NCBI taxonomy): domain Eukaryota; kingdom Viridiplantae; phylum Streptophyta; class Magnoliopsida; order Fabales; family Fabaceae; genus Vachellia; species Vachellia pachyceras. Next base: position 4,604 of record JANTPZ010003848.1, read on the forward strand.
ACTTTGACAATGGCGACGACTCCAAGCCCAGCCACAAACCCTATCTCCGAAGCCACAGCCCCCCTGCAAGATATGGAGGAGGTCAAGAGAGTATTCAACCGCTTCGACGCCAACGGCGACGGACAGATCTCCGTTTCCGAGCTCGACAAAGTTCTCAAATCCCTCGGCTCAGGCGTTTCCCAATCGCAGCTCGAATCCGTCATGAAGGATCTTGACAAGGACAACGATGGCTTCATCAACTTGTCCGAGTTCGCCGATTTCTGCCGCTCCAGCTCCGCTGACGGCGGCTCCTCTGAGCTCCGTGACGCCTTCGACCTCTACGATCAGAACAAGAATGGCCTTATCTCCGTCTCCGAGCTCCACCAGGTGTTGAATAGCCTGGGATTGATGTGCTCCGTCGAGGAATGCAAGAAAATGATCAAATCCGTTGATGCCGACGGAGATGGCTGCGTTAATTTCGAGGAGTTCAAGAAGATGATGACCAATAATCCGCTGGGTGCCTCTAAGAATCAGTAGAGAGAACAGTACAATTTCTAACTCTTTTCTCCATCAAATTCTTAGCCTACCTCCGCTATCGTAGGATATCTATTGCTTCCATTTTCCCCCTTTGGTAGTTATTTATATAATAATAATTTTCTGGTCGTTTGTACTGCTAAAAAAAGGCCTTGATATTTTTCTTTTGACCGGGTTAGAAACTCTTATAATATTAGACGAAAGGCAGATGATAATGTAACAAGTTCCTTTGATGCTTAGTTTGCAACTTTTGTCGTTTCATAAAGGCAACTTCTTCTTCTTCTTCTTCTTCTTCTTCTTCTTCTTCTTCTTCATCATCACGAAATGCAACTTCTTAGTTGTGAATCAGTTTGTGGTTACCTGAGAATATTTTTTTCGCTGTTTGTTTTTTTTTTGACGACTAAAATTACCAGGAACGACAAATTTCTTGGAAGAATTATCAGTACTGCTTGCATAATTCTTGCATGGGAGCTTAGAAAGGACAAGATCAAGGGACTTTTCTTTCTTGCATGGTTGGCGAAACTTGCCACTTGTAATAATTTTTCGAGTGTTACAAAAAATGATTTACTATTTACAAATTTTAAGAAAAGTTAAAATTATTTCGCCCTTGATTATAAACCTAAAAATACTTCGTTATTTAATGATTTTGAATTGTTATTAATATTCTCTTTTTAGATGTAGATTATTTACATTCTTTGACAGAACAAAAAATCTGATTTTCTTTTGAAGCAATTACTATTATTATTATTATTATTATTATTATTATTATAAACTTCAATCAACGCGCTAAAATTTCTTTGTATTTCAAATAAGTGTTTTGGACGAAACAGCATGAACTAATATTCCTGCCGGTACTTGAACTTGAAATTATTAAAAAATATGTACGTAATTGTTTGGTAATTGACAATTTTAATTTATTGTCCAATAAAAATCAAAGTTACTTGAAGGGTTAATATAGTCAACGATGGAGAATATTGAAGAGTAAACTACGTCATGAGAATGAAGCAGCAAATCTTGGTCTTCTTTCAACAATGGGGAAAGTCACGTAGGCTAAGAGCTTCTTTGCGGGTATATGGTAGATGACAATAGTGTGTGTTTGTGAATTTTGTTGAGAGAAAGGAATTTACAGATTTCTAGATGATTTTACGGATTTCTATATGGCTTTTATGGGTTTCAAGATAGTTTTTACATATTTTAATATGGTTTTCTTTCGGATTGCGTGCTCCGTCCCAAACAAGCACATGTGGATGAAACAAGCGTGAACCCAAATCCATGTAAGACTAGGACCTTTTATTTTTCATTTTTTACAATGAGGGTATCATAGTCTTTTTGTATTTTATGTTTGATTATAAAATAAAATTAATGATATCATTCTCCCTAAATATTACTTGATACCAAACATAGTCTTAAAGTCCCAATATTGTGATTCATGGAGCTGAAGGGGAAGCAACAGCATCTCTCTATACGCAATCTATTTCCTATCCTCAATTCTCATCCCCAGTGTGCACTCGTTTCAGCAAAAACGGCAACAAACAGAGTATTCAATGTTTAGAAAAAGTGAGAAACAATGAACTTGGTGTTGGATTATTGGAATAGGAGCTTGGAGTTGGCTGTTTGGGGGATCTACTGCCAGATCGGCGAAATGGTGACTCAACGATCGATGTAGGGAAACAGAATGGAGGAGCTCCAGGAGAGTGGCGGCGCCGTGACAGCAAGGATGACTTGGGGCTGGTTGGCAACACTGTGGTTGAGCACTCAGATTCAAAAGTGAAGAGAGGCTTCTGAGGGTATGACAGTGCGAGGGACAAATGGCTTGTTTGACATTCTGTTTTGAAAAGCCAAACGTACTTTTAACGGTGTTTTTTTCTCAGAATAAGATAATCTCATTCACACATTTACTTTATAAATGGTAAAAACACTTTTCCACCACGTTCCTAAACGAGTTCAAAGCCTAGCGTTTGAGAGTGTGGATGGGGACGACACCGGTGAGCCAGGGAGGGATGGAGTCAGGGTCTTGAGGATTGAAAGTGGAGCGCTAGTGACCGGAGTCGGTAAGAGTTTATAGTTAAATTGTTTGTAAAATATAAGCTAAGCCGGTAACCCATAAGCATAAGGCGCATGTGGGTATACCTGTGTCCCGCTCGTTTAATATTATCATTGCCTGTCCCGAGTAGAAAGTATGTCGCAGGCAGGTTCATGGGTTTTGGGTATTTTAGTCATCCTGATGTAAAGGCTTTAGGTGGTGGGCCAACGCGGAGCCCAAGCCCATGCATCAAGCTCATAGTGTTACAGCATTTTATGCAGCATATATGTGTACCCTTCAAGCCTAACACATTAGACTTAGGTTAATGCTCAAGCCGGCCCATGAGTCAAATAAAAAGAATAAAGGGAAATTTATAAGGAGGTACCAAATAATAAACTTATTTAATGAATGGTCCCAATTTTAAAAATATTTATTAAAAGGTCCCATTGACAACATAAGGTGTTGTCAATACAGCGCATGATGTTGTCAATGCATAGGACCTCATATCAACGGGACTTTTTGATAAATATTTTTAAAATTGGGACCATTCATTAAATAACTTCATTATTTGGAATCTCTCAATAAATTTCCCAAGAATAAAAATAACCAAATAAGGCAATAAGCCCATGAATAACTTAATAATGCCAACAAGATAACAACTATTGGCCTATTTAGCAATTTTCTATAGTGAACTAGTTACAAAGCAGGGTTTTAAATTTTAACAATTGCCAGTCTTTTTCTTCATTTGAGCTCAAAGCTGAAACTGTCAAATTAAATTGCCACTTTCACACATGTGGATGGCAATCATATCGTTACCAATGTATTGCATGCATTGTGCACAGGGCCAATCACATGTAGCCACGTCAGCCTTAGAGCCCACTTTCCATTGGGGAAAAGGATAGGTGTAAAACAATGTTACTGGGCTGTGTCTGAAGTTGGTGACAGCCATGTAGGCTTTCCCGGTTAGGTAATCGCACCCGCCTCCTAATTTAATCTTGTCTCTATCAACAAATTTGATCTCTGTACGGCTTTTTGAACGTGTTATAACTTATAAGCCATAATATTCTTCGTTATCTCAATACTATAAATTTTATCGTTAATTTTTAATTGTAATATTTTCCTCTTACTTTCAAGGAAACCAAATTTCAGATAAATAAAATTTTTTAAAAAATATTAATTCCAAGTCAAAATAATAATTACTAATATTTAAATTGTTCACCATATTTTTAATAATTTACTTTTGAATCATACTTTAATCAAATTTCTTATATTCACTGTGTCAAATGACCAAGCCATACATGGTCTTATGGCAGATTTCTTCATGTTGATTTATATTTAAATCATAATATTTTAAAAATAAAACATATGATTGTATGTGATTATAAAACTCAATCTAGTAACTATAAGGAACTTGACATGAATTCTTTCCTTTATCCTTTTAGATGATTTTCCATGCAAATATACATAAACTAGAAAATATGTTTACCCCGTATAATATTAATGTCTTTTATTTTGCACTTATATGAAAATAGTTCAAGGTTAAAGTGGCGTTGTTTAGTAACGATTATGGGAAGGCGATGCGCACGTTCAATAGTGTTTTTCCATAAAACGAGATAATTTTTTATATATATTTACCCGATTTACATAAAAGTGTTTATCTACACCATTTTTAAATAGACTCTATATCCATTGAAAATAATTTCTTAAAAAAAATTTAACTAATTTTGAACAGTAAATTTTATTTATTTCAGTGCTCTAGGTATCTCAGCAAATTTTCCTTATAAATGACATAGACTAATATATCCCTCTTGAAAAAGCCATAAGGAAAATGGTGATAATGATGCGATTGCTTTGGAAGTGTAATATAAATGTGACCATCACTTCGCAACTAATAAGCACAACTTCATTCCTTGCTCTTTAAATTCGTTGTTTCTCTGCCGCCTTCTTCTTCATCTTCTTCTGGTTCCTGCGAATTGAAATCCTCTGCTCATTGACTGGTAAAAATACATGGCGAATCGTTATCGTCGTCCTCATCACAATCACCACCATCATCAAGCATTTGACGAGGAGTGTGATTACCTGTTCAAAGCCGTTCTGATTGGGGATTCAGGAGTAGGTAAATCAAATCTTCTGTCCAGGTTCGCGAACGATGAATTCCGCTTGGATTCCAAGCCCACCATCGGAGTTGAATTCGCTTACAGAAACATCAAAGTCGCCGATAAACTCATCAAAGCTCAGATATGGGACACCGCCGGCCAAGAAAGGTACATACACACATACACACGTAATTCACTTTCCCTTCTTCTCTTACGATCTTCAATTCATAGATTCCTGCTCTGTTTTTCTGATCCATGTTTTTGTTTCGTTAAGTGAATCGATCATCAAATCAAAGATTAAATCGGAGAAACCGATCAATTTGAATTTGATTGGCTTTTCTTCTGGCTTCTTCTTTTGGGAAGAAAGGTTTTGGAAACTAGGGGTTTTCATTCCCCCCGGGGGAGGGGCACTGTTGTTTTCTTAATCCAGACGTTAAATCAATCTTGACTTGTTGACTTGTTAAGAGGGTATCATGTTTAGATTTCTCAATTTTTTTTGAAATACCGAGTCGGATTCTTCTCTGCCTCCATTAAGAGTGTGAATTTTCTTTTTGTTCACATTAATATGCTTAATATTTTCCTTTTACACTTTCTGGTGTTGTCTCTGCATATTTTGGTTCTTGATTTCTTTTTTTTTTTTTAAAAATGTTGAGTGCCTAGTAGGCTAAAAGTGATCTATGTTTAATTTGTTTGCTCTCGGTTTGTTGTGTTTCGCTTTGGGGGAAATTCTGTTTGCTTTTTGTTGGGCGAGGCCGAAAAAACAGAGAAGAAAATTAGGAAATGTGTTTTGGGACTTATGCCGTATCTTTATTTGTAAGATTGATTCGAACTCCATAGGTTTTAACTAGTATTAGCTGTTTGCTTTATAAGATCACAAAAATATTATTTACATTTTTTATAATTAATAGTATTAAACAGTAATTATATTCCTAAGTCATATCTGCATGACAAAAGAGGATAAATTTTTTTTATATTATTTATAAGATACAGCATTAGATTTTTTAATTTTATTATTCAGTTGTTGTTGTATTGACTTTATTTTGATAGGCATGATGGCCATTAAATAAGAATAGAGTTATAAAGTTATTAAATTTTAAGGTAGATTCAATGTTGGTCAAAGTTTTCTTTGATTTATGTAAATGATATTGGAAGTATTATTCTAAATATTTTATGAAAATTTTAAAAATTATTTTATTAAAGATATTAATTTCTTAAAGTAGGGCACACTTTGATATATTTGTTTACTTCTATTTTTAGACGAATTATTGGTGAGGATACGGCATCTTTTTTAAATTGTGTGCCCATCAAAGTTTTTGTTTTTTTCTTAATACAATTGCGTGGTGGAGTGATTTGGTCTCAATGTTTATTTTTGGAGTGAGTAACAATTAGTGTATTAATCTTTATTAATCATTTAAATTTTATGTTGAAATTTTAATTGAATGTTTTTTTAGGCTGATATAAAAGTGGACCGTTTTTGTAATTTTATATTCTATTTACTTTAATTAGAAATATTTTTCATTTTATTTGATTTCATGGATCAAACACGTTGTACAGAAGGCCCCGGAAAGGTCAAGTCACATGTCTCTTTTGGTTTAGTAGATATGGGGTCACCACACACACAATCATGTCCATGAAAATAACATTTCATATCCTTTAGCTGTCTGAGAGGCGTCGGATCTTCAACTTTCTACCTCTATATCTAACTTTTACCCTTCTAATTTACAATTTCTTTAAAAAAGTCTGAGAAATCCAATTTAAATTTCCTGAAAACAATTTATTATCATTAGTTCATCGATTGAAAGGTCAACCAGAATTCAAATAAATGCTTTGATAATGAATTTATGTTGCCTTTTGCCATCCCACTATCCCAGAAACTGGATTTAAATTTGAGTAAGGATACACTGTATAGATTGAATAGCTTTGTGTTCCTTTTAAATTCTTCTGTTTCTTGACAATTAATGTTTTGATTCTCTCTGTCTCTTCTATATGAGATAAGAACAAGTATTTTTCTTTCTTTTTATTTTTTTTTTGGCTGCATGCATGATAGAAGGGATAATTTATTTTTTTTCCCTTCACAAAGAAGCCATATTCAATGAAATTATATTGAAGTGATCTAACGTCATTAAAAGCTGTTTAGCAAGTGAGTAGGTCTAACCCCAAATAAGAATGCCATCTACATTAATGTTTATTAGATTGATCCTTTGCTTCTATATGCACCACAGGTTTCATTTTTAATTAGCAAAATATTATCTCGCATTGATTCATTCTAATGAAGATTTTAAAATTTTGACTGAAAATGGCAATTAGATAAGTGAGCTCCAAGAGAGAAATGTCTCTTTAGATGCTGATTGGTGATAACTAAACGTAAAAATTTGGTAAAGGGTCCGTTTAAGAAATCGTTGGGACAACGAGTTTTTACAAGAATGCATTTTAAAAAATGAAAACTTGTTTGAATAAATACTTTAAAAGTGATTTATGGTGGAAATTGAAAAGAAAAAAATGAATATAATTAAAGGAGATATGTTTTGATCCTACACTTGGAATCTAGCTACAAGGTTATCATCAAAGTAGACATGTTTCCCTACAAATGATGAAAAAATATAGTGCATTTTATCTTTAATATAAAAGTTAGTTGATTTTTTTAGAAGATTAATGAAGTCGAGATGGTATTTAGAAAAAGCAACAAAAATATTTTATAAATAACTAATTTAATTAGTGTTTTTATCTGTAAATTAATTACGTAACTTCTGCGTTTAAAAGCTATTCTGCGTACTATAGCTGTCCATTTCACAAGCATGAGGTCTTTAAATTTTTTTATTGTTTTTTTGAGGGGGTGGTATTGGTAAGATGAGGGTAGAGGGAAGCATGTGACATAAAGGGAAGGTTGGCCACCAACCCTGCATTTCAGCATTTTTCTTCTTTGTAATGATCATTATCAGTGCAGCTCATTCATTTATTTCACTTCCCATTTAACTTTTATCCTTTAATTTATAAAATGCCTTTTCCTTCCTCATGTTGATTCATTACCTCCTATATTCAATTTATTTACTGAAAAGGAGAACACTTACCTCACAAAATTCATATGAATGTACAATTTTAAATATAATCATTGCCTTTAGATTTCTCAATTATCAGTCCTTCCTTATTAAATAAGTGTAAAATTGGAAAGTTAATAAATTTTAAATAGAGTTAGATTGAGAGTATTTCATGACTCCGATGAAATATATTGCAAGTACTTTATAAATAAGATTATATGAGTCAAAAAAAACAAATTACCTTGACATGATTCCTAATATAAAATTTATTTATAAAAATTATTTTGGCATAGTTAGTTTTTTGAGTGAAAAAGGCATAAGACCTAGTTTTTAATATAAGAGTTATTTATTAAAAAAATTATCAATGATATGCAGTACTATAAGAAATTAGCGCTAGCCTTAAAAAAATCATGAACATCATCATGACTTGTTACAAACTGTGTTTTTATATACATAAATGTTACCGTCTAATTGCTTTGACCTTAATTTTCACTCAAAACTTACCCATGACGTCCAGTTGCAACGCAGGTTTAGAGCAATCACGAGTTCATACTACAGAGGAGCCTTAGGAGCATTACTAGTGTACGACATCACCAGAAAGGAAACATACGACAGCCTCCAAAAATGGCTGAGAGAGCTCCGAGAGTACGGCAACGGCGACATGGTCGTCATCTTGGTGGGAAACAAATCCGATCTCAGCGATTCAAGACAGGTCGAGGAAGAAGAAGGCAAGAAGCTAGCAGAAGCAGAGGGGCTCTGTTTCATGGAAACCTCTGCTTTACAGAACCTCAATGTTGAAGAAGCATTCTTGCATATGATCACCAAGATTCATGATATCACCAACCAGAAAACCTTGGAAGCTAATGATGATATTGCCAGATTAAATGTTCCTTCTGGGAAGGAGATTAGTTTGGCTCATGATGAAGTTACTGCCACCAAACAGCCTACTAATTGCTGTTCTAGATGATCAGAGATATATATTAATTGATCCCTTGCATTTTGCAGCTTTCTATGTATAGCATCAGTATTTGACTTGTCACAATATATCCTTGTGTAAAGATTTCTAATCTAAGCATTTGGTGTCAAGAATTTTTTGGTAAAAAATATGCTATTGGATATTTATATGTGAACTGTAAAAAAGGTATTCGCTTTCAAATAAAAACTTGACAACAAACTATTGTTCATTGACTTGTTTAACGGTATCTCTGAGTTGTTAACCGCAGCAATAATGCAGAGATAACATATAGTTGAAGTGGGATAAGATCTTGGAAATTGGTTATCAAGTTACGTGACATAATTAACTCTTTGGCCATTTGCCCCCAAAAACATGTATTCTTCTATTAGAATGAATGTACTAAAAAACACTAAAAGTGGATAATTGTCTTAACTAGAATTTAAATATTGATTCGTTACATTAAGAAATATTAATATCTTCTGTCAGATTCAATTTTGGTATGTGTTCCTCTGTTATTATACCAACATGTAAACACCTTAATTATTGCTATGAAGAATCAAAATTGGCTTTTGTGCTTCACCATCATTACCATCTTTGATTGATTAAACAGGGCCTCTTGGATTTGCAAATAGTACCAAGTTAATCCAAACACAGGCATGTTTTAATTTTGCGTTTTTCTTCTAATCACGCGAGAGGTATCATCATCATGATGAATCATTTGAACCCAACTCATTAGAACTCTTTAGAAGTTAAAACCAGTGTTTACCAACTTAGACCGATCAGGTTCAATCAGGTCATAATGCAGCAACTCGATCGAAAAAGCAATCCAAGTTGGCTACTAACCTTGAGTCATGGTCAACTCGGTGACTCAAACATAACTCGGAGTGACCTGCTGAGTTAGACGACTCACTCATGTTATATTTTTTAGGAAAAAGGGACGAAAAGATGACATTTAATCCCTTTGTATTTTTTTTTAAAAAAAACCTTAATATTTAAATGTAAAGTAAAATTTTCAAACCCACCACTAAAAAGTATGGGTGATTAGAGAAAGAGCAAGTGAACATGAAGCTTCGCTTTTCCGTGTGGTTATCGCCAGTGTACGCTCCGTTTTGGTGTCTTCTCCGATCACTCTCCTCCTTTCTCCATCTTGGGTCGAAGCTCTGTTTCTCTATTAGTGGTCTTGTTGAGTCTGGGTCGTTGCGTTCATCATTCACCATCCATCGATTACTCCAGAGAGGTCAATATTCACCATTTGAGTGGTCGTGTGGGTCTCAATTTGTGGGTTTTTGTGCATTGATTCACTGTTGCCTCCAACCCTCTTCTCGTCTCCGCCTCTGTGATTTTTCAGTTTTTTTCATTGTCTCTACCTCACGTGCCTCTGCTTCTGCATTGTCTCTGCCTCACCCTTGCTTAAATGGTGCTCCAATTTGTGCATTTTTGTCTTTCTATTTGCTTCACTCAATATTTTCAATTTTGTGACTCTTAATAGCTAATACTGATAATCATGTTGCATATTTTCAAAGTGGTTATTTCTTGCTTGTGACTTTGTTTTCTGCTATCTTTCTTTGTAGCTTTTATTGTTGATCATTGTGGCACTTTTAGATTTTCTCTCTGTTGTTGATTGAAAAGTTAGTATAAGTTGTATATTTCAGATTACAATTCATTGTGTAGTATCACTGTATCAGTGATTCTGGATATTGGATTTGCTTTGATTGAGTTTTATTGTAGTGGTACATAGTGTGGATTTGCTCTCAGTTTGATAGCAACGGAGGGTAGAAATAGTAACAATGAAAGAACTCAAGGATGTGAGAATCCTATTCCTACAACCACCAAACTTAAGTCTAGCAATTCTCCTCTTAGTAACTTACCTGATACACAAATATCAGGGGCAGAAGGCGTTAAAAAAATTGACCCTGTTTGGCAATATGTTTCAGTTAAAAAGCAGGGCAAAGTTTTTACATGCCTTTTATGTGCTTCAAGTTACACGGGAGGTGGGATAAATCGGTTGAAGCAACATTTAGCTGGTGTAAGTGATCAAGTTGGTTTATGTTAAAAAGTTTCTAATGATGTACGTGCTAAAATGAAAGAATCTTTGATAGATGGTTCAAAGAAAAAAAACCATTAAGAGTGCTTGGGCAAGTCAAGAAGCATTATATAATGCCAAGATGACATTTGCTGAATAGGCATATGTCAATTGTATTCCATTTAATGCATTGAATTGCCATCTGTTTCAAAAAGCTATTGATGTTACTGTTGCGATTGGCTCTGGCTTCAAATACATGGGAGCACTTATGTAAATTGAAATGGAGGGAGGGAGTGTCCCAAAGTGGTCACAGATAATTCAATACAGGAGTGAACACAAGTAATCTTAGGTTGTGCAAGTACAACACCACTGCGAAGGCACACTGGTTGCTTCCTAAAAACAACTGGGTTTGGCTCATTGCCTTTGATTCCTTACCCATAGCATAAGATAAAGGGTGCGTCAACTCAGGCATTACTTAATAGAGGTGCAAGGCTGGCTCCCAAAAATGGAGGTAAACTAAATTCCTTTCTAACCAAGAGATTGTAAAACGGAATGTCAACTGTTGATTGATAGTCATCGAGCTAAACAGTGGAAAATGGTTGTACTCTCAATGTTGATGGTTGGACTAATGTGAGACAACGAACTTTAATTAACTTTTTAATCTATTCTGTAAATAGCATGGTATTTGTGAGATCCATTAATGTTTTAGATTTGGTTAAGAAGCCATCACTTTATTCTTATTGTTTAGTGAATTTATAGAGTAGGTTGATCCAAAAAATGTTGTACATATGGTGATTGCCAATGATGTTAACTATGTAGCATGTGAAAGATTGCTTAAAGAGAAATACAAAATTATCTATTGGTCACCTTGTGCAGCTCATTGTTTGAATATTGTTTTGGGAGACATGGCTTCCAGGCCTCATGTGTCCGACTTGCAAAAAAGGCATCTCAAATCACTATCTTTGCATTCTTATCTTGGCTTCGGAAAAGACCTGGTTGGAAGTAAATTGTGCACCCTAGTGCGACAAGATTTACCATCACATTCATTACTTTGCTTAGTATATATTTGCACAAACATAATTTGCAAGCTCTAGTGATTGATAATCATTTTATTCATCATATATTAGCAAGCACTGAAGTTGGGAAAACATTCCATGCAATTGTACTAGATAACCGATTTGGAACGATTGTTACCAAGTTGTGAAGATTGTGTCTCCTCTAATAAGATTTATGAGGATTGTTGATTCAGATGACAAGCCTTCAATGCCTTATGTCTGTGAAAGCATGTAAAGGGTTAAGAATGCAATCAATGACATGTTTCATAGGAAAAAGGAACTGTACAAGACTTACACAAATATAATTCAATCTCAGCATTTGAAATATCAACTTCATGTGGCAGTATATATGTTGAATCCCACATTCTTGTACAGTCTTGACTTTGTTAGAAAACATAGTGCAATATGTGATGATGTTTTTGAGTCAAACTCATATGAAAACCTTGATCATTATATTACAATGATGCAACAAAAACGGATCCCTCATAAGTACGTTTAATTTAATATTTGAATTCACACATCAATACATATTTAAATCTAAACTAAATGTTATTTACTTTATCATACAGATGAATGGTTGTTGTACTATTGGGATTTAGTTCTGCAGTTGCAACAAATTGACATACGTATTCTTAGCTAAACTTCTTCCTTTTCTAGTTGTGAAAGAAACTTGAACTTGTTTGAGTGTATCCACACAAAGAGATTAAATAGATTAGAGCATCAAAAGCTTAATGATTTGGTTTTCACAAACTACAATCTAAGGTTAAAGTATGGGTAATATATAATATTATAATTAATTTATAGATGATTTTATAGTTTTATTAAATATACATTTCATTAATGTTTATATTCTTTTATTTTGATATTAAAGGAATACATTGAAGAAGAAGAAAAAGAAGAAGAATGAAAGCTATGATCCGATTGATTATGAATGAATTGATGAATTGGATTGTTGGGTGGTTCAAAAAGATCCAACTCCAGAATTTGATAATCCATAAAAGACAGATGTTGAACTTGACCAAATTACAAGGGATTACAGAGGTTTATAATTATGTTTTTGACTTTAAAATTATATTCTTACCTTAAGAATATAATTATGTTTTTACTTTTTAATTTACTTTGCTTATTTATCTATCTAGGTGATGGAAATATGCATATTGTTGGGCCATCATCTTTGAATGATGATATTGCTTCTAGTACATTTGGTTCTTCTCCTGTAACTCCATCTCCTAATGTCTCAATACCAATAAAATTAAATGATATTAATACTAATTTTGGTGTTAATGATTATTAGTTTATAGATTAAATGGTTATAGGGGAATATTTTATTATCATATATATATGTATTTTGATATTTGTTAGAATAAATATTTTGAAATTGCAAATAATTTTGGATAATAGATAAGTTATATAATTACACGATTAATTTGATAATTGTTACTTTGTTGGTAATGGAATTTAATACTTAACTTTTAAATTTTTAATTTCGGATGGTATGAATCTAGTCATTTACTACTTAGGTTTTAGAATCTTCAATTTTGGAATATTAAGATATAATTTTTAAATTTTTATTCTTTGCCGATCTTACCTCCCGTTTAACTCTGATCTAACATATTAACCATCGATCCATTGTCTTGGCATGTTCAATCATTGTATGAGTTCTTGTACCTTGGTCAGAACCATCATTTACCTGAAACTAAAGTCATCTAAAAAAATTTTTATTTTCATCACCTTTTCCCCGTCTTCTTTTCAATGTATTATATGTATATACAGTCATATTATAGTTATAAATTGCACTGTTTCAGCATATGGTGTTTAATTTTTGGCTAAAAAAAGCGTAACGTATTTAATTTGATGTTAGAATTTCTTCGGGTGATGAAGTATTTATTTTTTTTATGAATTAACCATAACAGATTGGAAATGCAGGAACAACCCCTTACTAATTGATATAAGCTGATGGAGTATTTATATATAGGACTAACATAAACTCTCAACTAACTTAACTGGAGAGCACTTTCTCATATTTGATACATTTATCTTAAATTGTAAGACACCATCATGTAACTTGGCAGGCTAATCGGGCTTGATACTTATGGGCCTTCAATTCCAATAAGATAGGCCCACAAGAGGCCTGTAAGCTGGCCCGTCATTGTCAGTCAGGCGTGGCAGAATTAGGAGTCTTCGTTCTCGCTGTGGGTATCTCTGTTACAACCAACGGAATCGGTGGATTCCATGGATTCTGTGTGGTTCACTCAACGTCGAGGTCGAGGCCCACAACAAAACAGTTTCACGACCCGCATGTCACTCTACCGATCACTATCCGTCCTCTTCCATAGCGTTTTCTCGTTTCTGGGTGTCGCTCCTCCTCATGTCCACCTTCTGCAAACGTTCAACTTCGCTTAAACGCTGCGTCGTGCTTAGGATATGCCGATTGAGACTGTATGATCATTGATTCATTTCTTCTCTCTGCTGGTGCCCACTCATTGATTCTCTCTCAATTTAGCTGAATATCGGAGATAATGGCGAATTGGATCTCCTCCAAACTCAAAGCCGCTGAGAACATTCTCCAGCAGGCAATTCTCTTCATTTCCTCTCCTCCTTCTGTTTTCCTTTTGTTTCTGATATCTCGGAAAACAACTGGTGTGGGGCCGGGGGCATGTTACTTTACTCGTTAATTTTTATTTCTGCTGGTTATTATTTACTAATTCCTCTCAAGATCGTGAGTTTAGATTTTTTTTTCAATATTGTGATAATGCCATTTTTACTGCATGGTTGTGTAACCAACGGTTCAGATCGATAATCAAGCAGCTGAGTCGCTTCGCAAGAATGAGAGGCTTCGATCTGAGGAACCCAGTATAGATTCTCCTGCCAAGACAAGCGGTGCTGTATCTTTGAAGGACCAGTTGAAGAAAAAACCCCCGGAGGACGGTAACTATCAGGGGAAATTGCGTAGTGATCCCAATTTTAGCCAGGTCAATGATGGACATAAAGACTCGGCTAGTGTATCAAAAGCCTCTCCCAAATCTAGCCCTGCGCTTACGGATGGTGATTGGACTCAACTCCTTAGTATGCCTAATCCACCTAGAGCTTCTGGGAGTAATCACAGTAATGGAGTGACTGCGCTCCGCGGTTTAAACAAAAATAATAGGAGGCAGAAGAATCTGTCTTCTAATTTATTGGTTTCGGAGGTAAAGAGGAATCAGAAGAGAGGTAACAATGTTTCAAAATCCTCACCGAAGTTAGACACCGTCAAAGAACTTAAGTTGAGTGGAAAGGGTAAGGCTAGTGATGGAGAGGAGTCTACCTCCTCAGGTTCAGCTGGAAGGACCTCAAATGTAGAATCAGAAACTGATGGTAAGCAAGCATGGGAACAAGGACTGGGCGGTAGAGAAAGTGCTCCAAAGCATGTGATAAAACAAGATCGTAAGGAAAATGAAGAAAATGGTTCCTCTGTTGATTATAGCAAACTCTCTCCACCGGAACCTTTACAGTCAACTAATAAAATGCAAGATGCAAAAACGGCTGTTGAGGTTGCTCATGGTCAATCAAGAAGTACAATTAAGGGGAAGAATGGGCCTAAGTCAGTCTCTGGAAATTCAATATCTGATGATTTGAAAACGGTTTCTTCCATGTTAAGTGACGTTTCTGCTTCGGATACAGACTTCAGTTCGTCTGGTTCTGAGAGTGAACATGAGAGGGAGGAAAGGAAAAAGCGGCAAGAGAGAATTCTGGCTGAGAAAGCAGCAGCTAAAGCAATAGAGGTTATCAAAGAACGGGAGGATATGGTTGCCAAATTGGAGGGTGAGAAGCAAAGCTTGGAGAAAATACTTGAGGAGAGAGCTATACAGCAAGCAGAAGAGGTAATGTTATCACAGTGCTGCAGATTTTCTTCTTCTTTTCTTTTTGCATAATAATTTTTATGCCAAAGGTACTTTCAGGTCGTAGGATTTTAGTTATTTTTGGTTGGGGGTCCCCCCCTTTCTTCGTGAATTCATGGGAGATTTCTCCTTGTGTTAAATTATCTCCTTACGATATAAAAGTCCTTTACAGTGTAAACCTTTATAATTTTACTTTATGATTGTTCTGGTTAATACTTCTTCGTTTTCTTTTGTTAATTATGTACTCTATTTTTATATGCCCATCCCTTCAGGCTTCGCAGCTGCAAACCTCTATGATGGAAACAATGGACGCTGTGGAGTTAGAAAAGCAAAAACATAATAATACTAGAATGGAAGTCCTTGCACGTTTAGCTAAACTGGAGGTATATACGCCCAGTTAAGCCATTTTTGTGCCAAATATTAATGTTGTGTAATGTTTATTTTATTACATGTTTCAGTAGATAATGCTCCGGTAAATAAATTATGACTTGTATGTTGAAATTTGGTTTTCATAAATGACTGGGTTAATTTTGTTGATAATTGTCTGGGATGTTTGCAGACAGCAAATGCTGATCTTGCAAGATCCCTCGCAGCTGCTCAGTGGAACCTTGAAGTGGAGGTATGTTGAGATCCTCAATCAGACATACTTATTTTATTTGTCTGACATTAAAAGAACCACAACACAAGGAGGAAGGAGTTTCCTACAATTCAAATATTTTAATTTGTAATGGGCTGCAAAGCCAATGTTATGAATCCATGGCTAAATTGTAGATATGGATCATAAAATTTGGCTAAATTGTTGTTATGGATCATAAAATTCTATGATCTATAACCATAGCGAGTCACAAAATTAAAGATATTAATTGAAGGTTGATTGGCCATGAATTGTGCAATTCAATCCAGTATAGCAGAATAGTATGACTTTGTGATTCAAAATTGTGCGAACGCAATAAATCATCATGGAAATATTGTATTGCTATTAAGTACTTGTGCCTTTTATAAATGAAGAAAATGATGTTATTTGAAGAATTGATTGCATATAAATGATATTATTTACGAACTAATTTATGACTTATGCGAAAGTATTTATCTTGGGTTCATATCTTTACTATTTTAGGCATATTAAGAAGATATACATATATGCTATGTTTTATATTTCAAGCTATTATTTATCTGTTATTCAACCATATGATCTAATATGTTTTATGATTCACGATCCAAACAGGTGTGTTCCAATTCATGATGCACACACAATAATTTTGAATTTACCAAATATGCTCTTTTCACTATAGTTCTTACTTGATCCTTGGGTCATTTCTACTGCTCAAGAAGGTTAAAATATTAATGAATTAACTAGTGACATGCTCTTGAACTAGGTTAAACGAGTAGCAGAACTCCGACAGCAGATTGCATCAAAAGAGTTGGTTCATGAAGGTACTGTCTCTGTAATTTAAATTATTGACTTGTTGTTAGACTATTATTTCTTGGCAGGAAACTTAATTTTTAGAACTCACTCCCAATGGTACTACAATATGCTGTTCCCATGAGATCTGTTATTTACTCAGTCTTGCGTACTATTACTACCCCAATTTAGCGCCATAGCATATCAATGCATTCATAACTTGTATGATTATCTTTTCATGCAAATACGGAATATTTGCCAATTAAGGATCTAGTGTTCTTTGATGGATGTCATCATATTTATAAGAATGTGAAAAGAAATAGATTTGTAAAATGTACATGTTTTCTGACATTTAGGAGTGTCACGGATAGAGTGTTCATGACTCTAATCCTTTTTGTAGCTTGTATCAATAAGCTACACTACTAGGTATTTGCAAGTCCATGGTTGGTCCTCATTTCAAGCCTTTGGGCATCTATAATTTATGCATGATGCATAGAGTTTTAATGAAGCCCTGGTATTGATGGTTTGATCTTTTGAACCTTTCATAGAGCTCAGGAGGAGTATAAGGAATCCTTTCCAAACTGGATCTTCAAAAAATCAGGCAAGCCATACTCTTCATTCTAAAGGCTGATTTATAAATTTTGAGACTTTTTTTTTTTTGGCAATGAAGGTGGTTAATGGGGTGTTTATTTGTCATCTTTTGTTGGATCTTGTATTCCTTTTGAAACGTTTACTTTAACTGGGTTTTACCATGAAATGAAATTCCTGACGTGTATTTGTCGTTTTGGTGTTGTAGTTAGCCTTGAGAGGAGTTGAATTCGAGAAAGAAATTCTTGAAGCAGAGTATTCTTTCATTAATGATAAAGTTGCACAATTGCAAGATACGGTAAGCATTTAAACTAGTGTGCTGAAATATATGCAGTAGTAATATATTCGATCACTTTCAGCAGTTTTATGGCTTGTTCATATTTTCCCATATGCAAGTTGGAGGCTCTATTGCCTCCTCGTTATATCAAAAGCAAATAAATAGTTTTATTGTTTGGACAATCTAGTAAGACTGTAGAAAGGTAAGTAAGTACTCGAAGTATTCATGTTTAAATATTCCTGTTTCTCCATTATCCTCCGTATTTCCCACAGCCATTTCCCGTTGTACAGATTTATATTCATATGCTACTTAATGTAACATTGAGTCTTGTCTGGTTGATCACTGATGCGATTTCAAAATTATTTAACTTGTTCACTGTAGGCCAGGAAACTCGAAGCTGATATTGAATTGACAAGGAAGGACATGGAAGAGCCAACAGAAGTTGAAGTTGAGCTGAAGCGAAGGCTTAGTCAGATGACAGATCATTTAATTCAAAAGCAAGCCAAGGTGTGTCTTTCGCGCATCCAACGTATTTTCCTTTTCTTTCATACAATGAATCGATTGTTTAGGCCGTTTTGTTGTTTTGCATTGAAGATTACAGAGAGATTCGTAGATTTTCTATCTTCAGAGTTTGTCATTGTTCACTTGCGATATATTGAGGTTATTTAACAAGACCTAGTAGATTGAGGTTTGATTGGCTGGGTAAGAAATAAATTTATTCTGGATGTGGACAGGTTGAGGCCCTTTCCTCAGAGAAAGCAAGTCTTAAATTTAGAATCGAGGTATTCTGCCAACTAAGATTCACGTTGCAAATTCTCGGAAATTTTGATACACTTTAATCCCAAGTTTTCTTACCAAACTTTGCAGACAGTGTCAAGGTTGCTGGACGAAAACATGTCAGCGTCAGGAGCAACCTCGTCGTCAGTGGACTTGGAATCAGGGACATGGGAACTCTCTAATTCAAAGTTGAAGCCTATGTTGCAAGACAGGTATCGTTCAGGCAAGAAACAGTTGGGGTCACTGCTTCGACAATTAGATCATGTTTTTGTGGTTGGCACTTTGTTCTTGAGAAGGAACCCAACAGCAAAATTATGGGCTTCGGTTTATGTTGTTTGCCTTCATTTGTGGGTGCTTTATATTTTCATGTCCCATTCTGGGGCTTCCAACGAGGGTAGATCTGGCGCTGTGGTATCGTTAGAAAACATTAACAAGACTGGAGGAGGATGATTTTGTTCCTTGTTTGGCTCAGGCTTACCTCACCTTTTAGGAGGTCTTCATTGCATTGCATTGCATTGCATTGCATTGCATTGGATGTTGAAAATGAAATACCCCCGTTTGAAATGCAAGTGCTTGTAATACTAACCTATGTATTCCAATTAACATTCAGTGGGGTAGCTGAACATGGACCATACTATGCTGGAGTGGACCGGGTTAATGGTCCAGTTCAGTCTCGGTAAATTAACCTTGTCATAACTCCCCCCATTGTGCTCATGGACGATTGAACTCATGATGCCGTAGTCACGAAAACCTAAGGCTATGTTTGGTTTCATGTAGGGGAAAGGGAAGGGATGGATAGGAGGGGAGGGTAAGAAAAGGGGAGAATTTGTAATGATCTTTTGTTTAGTTTAGGAGAGGAAGGAATGTAAGTTAATAACTGATTTACTTTTTTACCTCTATATATTGATTTATATTTATTTACTTATATAATTTATTTAAATTAATTTTCACTCATAAAAATTAATCCCTCCTTTTATTTAATTAATTAAAATAATTATTAAGGCTTCGATGTATTCACTTAAATATTTAAATAGCAAAGCCAATGGGTTGAGATTATGCTACTGTGTTCATTTAATTTATTAAGGCCCCACTGTGTTCACTCAAAGTAGGTTTGAACCATCGTGAGGGAAGGTAATCTGATTATGATTGTAACAGTGGGGGTGTAGTCGATTGGGCTGAGGAGAAGCCTAAGACGTGAGGGAAGCTATCGGGTGGATTAACTAAAATATGATAAGGGTATTTTAGTTCAATAATTTTTGCTCCTTTCAAAACCTTCAAATTGGAGGGAATAAAAAGAGAGAGGAAGGGGGGGAGAAGATTATATTTTATCCTCTTCCCTTCAAAAAATTTAAATCAAACAAGAGGAAAGTCTCATTAAACCTCTCCTTCCTCTTAGCCAAACACTACCTAAGTGAGAATGTTTGGTGTCATTGGGCTACAATACTCAATAAAAAGATATAGACAAACCAACAAGTTCTCAAAATCTCGATCACATTAACAATGCGATAACATTTAGTGCTCATTTGAAAGTCCTTTCGAGAATAACTTTTACAGGTTCCGAGATAAAACTTAGATTTCTTAGAATAGATTTTGGAGAATAGCTTTTATAGATTCCGAGGTAAAACTTAGATTTTGAAAATGTTCATTGTAATTGGAAAGTTTTTGCTTTTACAGATTTCGAGGTAAAAATAAGAAAGATGAAAGAGAAAGAAATAAAAAGTAAAAAAGATAAAATTTACTAGAAGAGTGTGTGATTTGACAAAAAAATATCTTTTTCAAAACTTAGATTTCAAATCAAGATTTTATATATTAAATAGCTTTTTCGAAAAATGTAAATACTTAAACAAAATTTATATTTTAAAACTAAACCTAGTTTTGAGAAGTGAAACAAAACAAACTCTTGTAATGAAATCGCAAATACTTCAACTATAACAACTTTTCAATATTAATAATGTATGCCAAGTTCCAACAAGGCAGCAACTTCAACTTTTCAATAACATTAGTCAGGAGTATTCAACAAACACATCAAAGTAAGCTGAAATCAAACCAAAACATCACAGATACAATATGTCAATATCATAAGATCCCATTTGACTTTAATCAAATGTGTGTAACAAAATCTCTCTCTCTCTCTCAAAATTTAAAGGGGTAGACACTAATAATTTAAAGTTATAAATGATATTGAATCGGCAACTTTTTATATATTGAAGAATCTTTACGTCATTAGATCACATTGAGAAAAGTAGAGAACTATAAACATGAAGGAATCATATCATGTGCTCGGACTTGATACTTCTAAGAATGTGGTTTCTACCAAGTCAATGTATCAAATTCAGCGAAATGATCATCACTTAAAGTCTGTTGGAAGATATTTATCCAACTCTAATTGTGCACCTATTGAATTTCTTTGCGTGGGTAAAACTAACCACTTCAGGCCTGCCATCATTAAAGTTACATTTCCAGAACTACTTAAAATGTTTAGATAAGGATCTTACGTATCTAATTTTCACTGCAACATTCATAATTTATAACTACAAATGTTTTTTCAAAAAAAATCGTAATTATAACAAAGATTAAAAAAAACAACACTAAGTCCATCAAGGGGGGGGAGCAATGAGCATTTCAAGAGCATAAATCTTAGAATATATAATTTTTATTAATAACATCAACAATTAAGACAATGATTCAATATAAAAATAAAAATTCGTGCATTATTATCCTTGTATTAAAAAAACTAGTTATTACCAAAAAAAAACTAGTTCCACACTAAAATATAAATTCTTAGTGAGGCCAAAACCACAAAAAAAAAATTATGGGATAAAAAAATGGTAGCATTAGTCTTGAACAAATGAATTGATAAACAACTTGATTACATTGCATGAACAAATGACTAAAATTTGTCCTCCATATCAAGCATCAGCGTCAAAGAGTCTAATGAAGTGAATGAATAGAGTTAAACATCATAATTTACAAAGAGCTCTTAAAATCAAGAATCATGACAGCTACAAGTTCAGGGTGAAGTTAGTAGACTTCACAACAGGTACACCAACCAAGTGCTAATCCATCTTCAAAGCATCACTCCCACCTTGCCCCTCGCTTCTTGTTCTACACCTTGCACCATACAGCTCATAATAAATTAATAAAACATTTAATAGCACAAGAATAATAATGAAGCTTCAGGCATTTTTGTTTAATTATTTAGAGACTACAACAACCTGTATGATATAGGCTTCAAGAGATTATAATTCAAGATGCTTTTTTCACCCTTGTTTTATAAACTCTATGCAGACATACAGAGACTGGAACACAATGCCCCCTTATCATAAAGCCAAGTCAACATATGTTTTGCAAGTAAAACCAAATTGTCACTCACCAGTTTAGTCCTTCTTGTGGATGATTCCGATTGTAGAGTGGAAGTTCCAAGAGAAAAATTGTTTTAAACCAGGAGGGCAAGCTTCCATAGACAGATGGGAGCAGCGGAATTAAAGGGCTGAAACAAGGAATTGGCTTAGTTGTTTACTTGTTTCTACTTAAAGATTCACAGAAACACAACAATTAAATGGAGGTTGATTTAACCTTGTCCTTCGTTTGTATATCCGATATGCTTCCACATTTCCATACTTCTTATCTGCTGATTCCTGTTTCCATTTATATTCAATCATCCATCAGCTATGTCGAAGAATTACAGCACCATTTTGAATGTCAGAGGTAAGAGGCAAACCTCAAGTAGCGGAAGGCCACTGACGAAAAGAAGCAACAATGTGAGAAAAATAGGTCCAAAGATTACCAACCATTCAGCACCCTTCAGCACTGGTGCAGAAGCCACAAAGATTCCCCACCAAAGTAGAAGCTAGTCAAGCATTCATGAAGTTCAGTTAATTTTCAACAGAAGTTTCCACTAAAAGAAGAAATATCACTGAAGAGAAACCAAAGTATAAGAGGATAACAAGACAAACAAGAACAAAATAAACAGCAATATTTATCACTTTAAGAATATAATCAACTCAAACGTGCAATTACACAGAACAGTAAAGCCAAAAGAAGAGTACCCAGCAGCTGTAGCATCAATTCTGAAACAAAGACGGCACTAACCTCACCAAAATAGTTAGGATGACGGGAATATTTCCAGAGTCCAGCGTCACACCATTTCCCCCTATTTTCCGGAGATCTTTTAAAACTCAATTTCTGCTGATCTGCTGTACCTTCAACTATAAAACCCACACACCACATAATCCACCCAACTACATCCTCAGTCTGCAGAAAAGGATTTCTATCACTGGCATTGACCACTGTAACAGGTAAACTCACGGTCCAAACCCAGACAGCCTGTAAAAGTGAAAACAGAATCCCACGATGCATCAGACTAAAAAATATCAGGCCAATCTACTATTTTAAAATTCAAACAGACATAGGGGGGAAAAGAAACCTGAAACGTCCAAAATACTGCCAATTTTCCCAAATTACTACGCATCTCATCAAAACGGCGATCCTCTCCCCATTGCAAAATCCTAGTAAGAGTATTTGGAAAATAAATATGACAAGAGATACACAAAGAAACATTCCAATGTATGATGGTTTGGTGTTAAGATGCTTGCTAGTTGTTAATATCAAAGGCCAACACAATATTAGCAATAATATGCAGCTAAAGTTGGGAACAGAAGTGTCTGGCAAGATACATTATGTTTAGTGGGATTAATTAACGTCTTATGCCACATGTCACACATACTTGGGAAGATAGGAGCTAAGAATCTAAATGATCTACAGAAGGAAGTGTCTGGCAAGATACATTATGTTTAGTGGGATTGATTAACGTCTTATGCCACATGTCACACATAATTGGGAAGACAGGAGCTAAGAATCTAAATGATCTACTCAACATACTTGACCAATAGGAACTTTAAAATCTGCTAACAAATTATCTTGTATATCCTATGTATATGCCAATCAATTCCTCTTCATTTACCCACTTCCGGAACAAGATAACTATGCAAGACATCATTCACTTTTCTGCTGACAGTAACATATCTAACATACCTAAATAAGAGGAAAAGACCCAGGCGAAGACCCCATAATACAACAAGAAAAGTCAGGACTACCTGAAAAAGAGAGTGGTTTGTCATGGGGACAGATGGTGGGAGCTTAATATAATAATTCACCAGAAAAACATCAAAAGAAAGCTATACCTGTCGAAAATACCATGCACCCTTCAGCACGAGGGTCAATATAGCAAGTATTATGAAATTCGTGCTTCCTTACAAAAGAAAGAAGGAAAAAGTTATCTAAATGTTCATGTAAGGCGTCAATGGTTGCAGAGCTCATTCGTTGAATCAACAATATCATACGATTTGCCGGTTGCTTAACCAACCCTCATCCCCTTTTCCCAACCAAAAAGAAAGTAATTACCCTTTAAAGCCATGAAGCCAATGGGAGACACCCATCTTCGTTTACAAATTACCTATCTTTTTCTCTTATTTCTCAGTAACCCAACAATCAAACTGAACAATCATGAGACATAAGAATTACAATCAGAAGAGCCACCCCAGAAAAGAAGCCTGACGTACCAGCAAAATCAGTGACTTTGTCGAATTTGAGCAGCGCAGTAATTATAAAAAACACAAACTGATATCCGATCTGGAGCACCAAACAAACCCAAAAAATGGCACACAATCAAACCAGAAGGCTTCAACTTCCACGGCAAAAGAAAAAAGAAAAAACGAAGTGGAGATGTAAGGAGAGTTACAGTGACGATGGCAGTGAGAGCTAGAAAATGGGAGTCGATAACAGTACCCATGGTGTTGCTTCTCGGTGCTTTGGCAGGTTAGCTTTCTTGCTCTGTAAGGCGTTCCAGAAAGGAATAGCCCATCACAATTTAGGCATACGTTGATAAAGAAGAAGAGTCTGTGGTTGAGATTTCAACACGGAGGCGAGGAAGAAATTCCTTCGCCAACTGATTCTCTAGTTGCCACTTTCGTCGATTCAAGCCCGCTGGCTAGTCTTCGGCATGGAACGTCGCTTGAGTGCCGCCGTCTTTTACTTTCCTCTTTTTTTTTTTTTTTACTAGAACTTTTCTCTCGCCTTTCTATTCTGTTTTAAATGGACAATTCTTTGTTTCCATCTTTATTTTCAATTTCCATTATTTCAATTCATAATAATCCAAACTGGGATTGATCAGTTTCAATTATTTCCATTCATACTAATCCAAACTGGGATTGATCAATTTCAATTATTTCCATTCATACTAATCCAATATCGATTTCTTTTTTGGCCTACAATTATGTAGTAGAATACAAAGAACTCCACATTCTGCGTGAGGCAGAGTCTACGTCTATTTTTTACTTCCTTACACTCTATGGAATATGATTCATCCTATACATGTAAGTTATAATCTTTTTTCTGAATTTTTTTCTAATATATTTTAAAAATCGCATCTTATACATTTTTGCTTCTTTTCACTAAATTTAACCAACGTTTTTAATTGGGTGATTTGATTAGTTGTAAGTTACTAAATATAGAATCGGCAAGGAGAAAAGGTTAGATACAATATTTTGAAAATAATAAAATAATGGTATTACTCCTCCAATTCTTAATATATCATTTTAACTTTCATTGATTAATATAAAGGCTACCTAATTAATACACCGATTATATATCAATTTATAAATTAAATATATATATAATGAGGGTATTGAGAGTAGAAATCAATAGTCTTGCTTACGGGGATTAGAGAGAAATTTTTATATTAATATGTCATTTTACCCTTCAATGATTATTATATTGGCTTTATATTCATAATAGAGATAAAAATTGGAAGGTTGTTAAATTTTAAATGTAAAAATACATTTAGCATCTTAAAATATTTTTGAGATGCAATTAGCACCCTAAAACATTTATGGGTGCAATTTGGCCCTTAACATAATAAAAATGGAGCAATCATAGGCAAGGGCGGACCTACTTGATCCCCACCGAGTGCAGCTGCATCCCCTGACTTCTAGAAAATTTAGTATATATCAATACTATATGATTTATTTTGCACCCCTCATTTGCCAATTTTGAACCTATTAAATTTTTGCTCAAATTGTTTTAAAAAAATATTAAGAATAAATGTTACTTATCTTTTCAAAAAATAGTTTGTGCCCTCTAAGTTAGAGTCCTGAGTCCACCGCTGATCATAAGGTTTGCAGGGTGGCCAACAGAGGTTTTGGAGGAAAGCCAATCGGAAGAAGAAAAGGATGAGAGTTCACACCGTTAGATAGATCATGGATGGTTAACATAAGGGTGTAATTACTCAATTTTTATCATGTTATTGGGAAAATTTGCACCCATAAAAATTCTGATGTGCTGATTGCACATTAAAAAATATTTCAAAGTGTTGAGTGCATCTTTACGCAAATTTTAATGTAAAATTAATGAAGATTGAGGTTCTATGGATTAGATGAGTATGCTGTTAAAGTTTAATATCATTAACAAAGATAACATTAAAAATTATTTAAATTTTAAGACGAATTTAATGCAACCAATTGTTTTTATTGATAAAGATGAATTAATTAATTAGAAACATCACACAAAATGGACAGAATGGAGTGTTTGGGGAAAAAGATAGAATGGATTGAGATGTAATATTATATGTATAGATCAAGATATAGGACACAAACATTGTGATTAGACTCCTTTTAAGGTTGACTTCGATTATCAAGTGGATCAGTTCATGCATATGATACGAAGCAAAAAAAGAATGAAGAATAGAGAAATGAGAATGAATGTTAAGCAGGAGCAATGGAAACTCTTTCAACCTCAACAACATACTCAAGAGTGGCAAGAGGAGGGATCTGAACTCCGTTGCCAAGATCGGCACCACCGTCTCGGAAGCCGAGGGAGGGAGGCACTACCACTCTTCGCTTCCCGCCGGCCTTCATGGACATAATCACACTCTCTATGCCTTCACACAGTCCCTTGCTGTAAGGCCTGGACCCCACCACCAGAGCCAGAGGCCTCTTCTCCTTCCCAAATGTCTCCACAAACACTTGCCCACTCTCCCTCACCTTCCCCTCTACGTCTATCACCACCAGGTCCCCTGTTCTTGGTATTGCTCCTCCTCCAACCTTCAGCTCATAGTATCTGCACAGTTTTGGAGGACCTTCTCAGCTTTCAAAATTCATCCTGGGTAAGTATATTATTATATACTAGCTCTCGTGTCAGTTCATTTTTCCGAACGAAGTTAAATAAATTGTTATAGATTACATATATTCTGAATACTTATGCATATTAGATTACAGTATCTGCACAGTTTTCCAGACTTTGTCAGCATTCAACATTCATTCTGCGTTGTATCATATACATTATAGATTCGGAAAGAAAGGCGGGAGAAAGACACAAAAATACACCCTTATCTGTCCATCTCAATTGAGGACCTCGAAATGACTTAGCCACCGTGACATCCTTTGGAAACAGTGTAAGATTGATTTTTTTTTAGTGAAATTAGAACAACAGTTTAACGAGTAATAACTCTGAACTTCTGTAGTGACGACACCGACTAAAGGCATTTATGTAGTTTCGCTGCGAAAATTTAATTCCAGGCTAGTCCAATCAGTTCATTTTGAGGTCCTAAGTTGATATTTGAGATTTGCAAATTTAAGGAATATTTCTGTGACTTTCTACTTGATCAATGCAGTTTTGGCTGCCTTGCAATTCAATCACTAGAGTTAGCATTTTATATCTCAGTTGCTCGACTTTTAGTTGTTTAATCCATTTGTCCCCACACTTCATCCATACATATATACCTATGTTAGAACTAGATGATTTCTTTGAAAGTGTACGCACCAACTGATCAAACGAATGAAATTTTAGAGATTGAGTTTTACGGGATGGACTTTCAGATTGGGATGGCTATAATTTGTTCAAAGTAATAATTTTACTCTTGACAAATGTAGATATAGTAGAAAGAGTAAGATGATGAGGTACCTTATGCCGTTAGGGAGCACCACTTCTTCCTCCTTCTCTACTGTCCTGTAAATGCATCAATGCCACAGAGTCTTGTCATAAAAAAAACGGCGCGAAATTTCCATGAGAACTCCAAATTCAATTTCAGAAAGCTCTTGAAAAGATGTATAATTTTCAAATCTTCCAAGAAAGTTGTTGAAAACGATCACTTTTGGGGTGATTATTTGCAGATTTTCCCAGCGTAGACAATAAGTGGTTTTAAAAGAAGTGGGAAGCTGATTATTTGCAGGAAAAATTAAAGCTATTCTAGATCAAATTCCATGTTTCCACAATTTCGCAGAAGAAAAACAGACCTTGTGTTAGCCTCTTGTTGAGAAACCTCAAGGCGTGTCTTGATTTGTTCAGAGACAACGCCGACGGCAAGAAAAGCAACCCAAGCCAGACCAGCTCCTAGCCCGAACCTTCTGGTTAGAGAGGTGGCTAGCCAATCTGTGGAATCAACCTTAGTCCCAGAAGTAGAAGTTGAAGATGAAGATGAAGAAGACACGGGTTTAACAGGCTTATTCTGTCGCGGTGCTTTTAGAGAACCAGGTACTGATTCTTCAGACGACTCAATGCTTAACTGTGAAGGCGATTTCTGGGGCTGAGGCTCCGGTGAAGAAGGTGGCGGTGGAGGCGTCGGTGGCGGTGAAGAGATGTGATGGGTCCTTGTGTTGGGGAGGGAGAAAATGGTTGGAGTAACGAAGAACGAGGCCATGTTCCACAATTTAGGCTCTCAGATACAAAATGCAGGAAGAAATATTATCTCAGACTCCGCTCACAGGTTCACTTTTGTCCCCACCTATCTGTATTTGAGAGAATCCCATCCATTACATGCAAAATAAGAATGGATAGGACTGAGGAAAACAAGGGAAAGAAAGGTATATTAGTTTTTAAAAAACCTTGATAGTATATAATTCACCCTACCAATAAGATAAAACTTAATAATAAATACTAGTACTTGAAAACTACTAATATATATATTTTCAATGGAATGTTTCTCTACACTAGCCCCTAATGATCGGAATCGACAAAATTACTCCATGGAATCATATTTGTAGTTTAAAAATACAAAATATAAGTTGGTTATAATAGTTCAATTCAGAAATACAAATTACCCCACCCTTGATAAGTTAATATAAGATCCACCGTAACTTGAACTTGAAATTAATATCCATCCGACCAAGAGTATTAATATTAAAGTCCTCCCAACAAGTGTGATTTCCGAAATTCAAACATTTGTTCTCATGTAATGAGACTGCTTATTATCTCAATCAACAACTTGTTAAATACAAATTAAACTATAAAGTGGATCTTATATTAAATATAAGAAGAAATATCAATTAACCTAGTTAACTACTTGAAATCACAAGTGATTCATCATGCAAGGCTATTAACAACAAACACGTTTAGTTGAGAGAACTTGAGATCCCAGATCAAAGTACCGCATGAAGCAAGTATCACTCCAAGGAAGATTTTCTGGTGGTGATATGCTTGGAGAATTAATGCAGTGTTCTCCAAGCATTATCATTTGACCGAGCTGCACAATTTCACTGCCATTTAGAACAGAGAGTAAGCAGTGGTTGGCACAAACAAAATCAGGCTCACAGAGAATTTACAATGCTTTTTTACCCAATGTCTGTGTTCTGTATTGACAGCACCAAACAGTTCCTGTCAATAGTTTACTTTTGGAGCAGCAGCTTCTGTTGAGCACATATAAATCTATGCACACCAAAATTTAGGCACTTGATTGCAATTTTCCCAAAAGAATTTTGTACAAAACAAATGGAAATGAAGAGGGGAAAAGAATCATAGTATGAGAATCCATGTTGGGTCATGATGGTCTTCAACTAAATCTTCTTTCTCTCGTCTCTTTTATGCTGATTCCTGATACTTTTTACAGCTTGCCAAAAATATCCAGTTAGCTGTACAATTGTCTCTCCTTATCCTGCTGCATCTTCTACAACTCGCTTTGACTCTGCACCAGACCTGGGCACATAAGAACTGATAATCGGCTTCTGCAACGGCTTCAAAGCCGCCATGATCTCAGCGAATGTGGGTCTCAGCTTTGGATCTCTACAATGAAAAAAGTCATTTATTCAGTTATGTAGCTGTTGCACAAAGAAATCATTATTAATGCGTATAACAATAATTTGGATCCTTGAAAGATGCATTTTTAATAGTCATTTAACAAAGGGAAAATTAATTAATCACAAGTCATTATAGTTTGACATGATTTTTAATCAAGTCCCTGTAGTTTTTTTTTCTTTTTTATTAGGTCCTTATAGTTTCACCTATTTTAAATTAGTTCCTTGTAATTTATTTCTTTTTATCAAGTTCTTATAGTTTCACCTATTTTTAATCAAATTCCTATAGTTTCATAAGACTGATAAAAAGAAAAGGTAACGATAAAGACCTAATAAAAAATCAGGTAAAACTACAAGAACTTAATAAAGGGGAAAATACGATGACCTAACTAAAAACAGGTGAAACAATAAGGACTTGTAAAAAAACTACAGGGAACTTGTTAAAATTCAGATGAAACCATAATGACTTGCACATTAATGTTTCCTATAACAAATAATTATAATTTTTTTACTAAAAGTTTAGGAACTCATTCATATGATCCCAGAAAGAGTTGTGATAACTATCAATGAAGTTTGTGGTAGTATGCACTAACGTCTGCCAGCAGTTCCTGATAATATCAGCAACGGCAGGGTCCATATTGTCGGGAATGTCAAGACGGCGATGTTGGAAACCAACAGCACCAACAACTTGCATCGGATTCATTCCTCCCCATGGCTGCTGCAATGTAACAAGCTCCCACAATATGACTCCAAAGCTATAGACATCACACCTGCATATATTGAATCACAACTCAATCTCAGGATGAAACCCAGAAGGGTTTGAAACTGTCTTATGCATAACCAGAAAGTATATGCTTCAACTAGATATTAAAATGCGTCTTGTTGCAGTCTCAAACAGACTGCAATAATACATAGTTCGAACTTGGAAGGTTCCATGTAAAGTGTTAGGTTGAATTACTTTCAACTTGTAATCAGTTTGCATTTCATGTAAATGACAAGTCAAGGAATGAAGGAAAAACGGAGGATCAGAATGGCCATAACTGTAGCAATAAGAAAAAAATTACTTTTCATTTGAAGGTTCATTTCGTAACACTTCTGGAGCCAT
The DNA here is from genome assembly GCA_025593235.1 of Vachellia pachyceras. NCBI lineage: Eukaryota > Viridiplantae > Streptophyta > Magnoliopsida > Fabales > Fabaceae > Vachellia > Vachellia pachyceras. The sequence goes on from JANTPZ010003848.1 coordinate 35,394, forward strand.
CCACTCCGCCTGAAACATGGTATATAGCACAAAATAATTAATATATCCAGTTACAAACAAAATGATTTGATCATGCAAGAAGAAAGAACATTGTAGGCAATGACAAATCATGTGAACTTTCCTAGAATACGTCTGATATACCACAATAACAGAATTTTAACCCATTGTCGACCTAATATAATATAATAGCAAAACTCAACCCAATAACTTAGTACTACTAATTCAACCAAGTTAACCATAATCCTAATCTCTATTTAATTCATATGCATTCCTCTGTCCAATTTCACATGTATCCTTTACACCTCATCTAAAACATTATGCTTCTTGGAATTTGGTGTTTCAGACTAGTGCTATAAAGTAGAAACTAGTTTACCAAAATTTGGAGTTTAAGATATTAACGGAAGATATTCCTTGCTAGAAGTCTTACAGACTCATTAGGTGTTTATCAGTGCATGCTTGATACTAAGAAATTCTTAGGCCCCTGTAGAGTTTATGAACTCCGTGTGAAGTAAGATTAACTTGTCATTGATCTTAAGGTAACAAACCAAGCAGTGTAAAATGAAATTGAACATATGTTAAGAATCATATTGTGTCAACAAAACTAAGCAACAAATGCTACCCCATGAAAGAAATCAAGAGGCCAAACAAAGAGAATCAAAGTAAGTAAATCAATGAAGTTGAGGAAAAAAGCAATTAGGCCAAGTAAATAAGGTATATGATAGCTTACAGTCCCAGCAGCTGATCGGGAAGAGAGGAATGTACTATGCTTCATTCGTGATAACCCAAAATCACAAACCTATTTAAAAGGAAGAAAAAATATTGTCACGCCACTCGAGAATTCACTATGCAATCAAGGAATCATAAGCAAGGACTTAGAATGATACCTTCACAACCCAGTTTTTGTCAACTAGAAGATTTGGGGACTTCAAATCACGATGGACTATCATTGGAGAGCAGTTGTGCAAATAATTCATTCCTCGAGCCTGTATATTCAGATGAGGCAGGTTATGTACTGTGAGAGTCACAGGTAAATAAGTAGACATTTCTAGAAGACATAGCACCAAGACAAGAAATCTTACAGCATCAAGGGCCATCCTCAATCGCCTCCGCTCATCTAATTGGCTGTTAGGACGGTGAATTAATCTATACAAACTGCCTCTGCAAAAGGTGATCTGCATCTCAGTATTTGTACAGTCAATAATACCCAGAAATCAAGACATTAATGAAGCCAAAGCAAAACCTTAGCAAGCAGCAATAAGAACTCAATTTCAGTAAACTATGGTAGTATAGTATAGTGTATAAAATATAGTAATATCTTTACATGTGTCTAGCAGATTAGCAAATCAAGTGTTCTGAAGAACAAAAATATTCATCTACCAGAACATAAAATCAATTGGGCAGCATTAAAAAATAGATGATACGTTTTTCCCTAGAGAATTGCAATTTCACCAAAAGTTTCCCAAATTTCCTTACCTCAAGACACGGCAGTTATTAATGGTATGGTATTCAGAGTTATTACTTGACTTTTTAAATCTCAGTTATTTATTGTAAATACGACATCATGCAGGAAGTGGTTAATCAAGAATTTTTTGATAATACAACTATTCCTTTTTCTGCTAAAGGATGCTGGCAGAAAATGACAAGCTTCTAAAAAAATGCAAATGAGTGTAGTACAGTCTCTGATTGGCCTTGATAAATGAAGAATTTCAGAATACCTGGGAAGAAATTCTGTAACAATTGACAGATTTGGAGGTCGAATTACAGCTCCCATGAAGAGAACAACATTTGGATGCCGCAATCTTTTCATAATTTGAACCTGATGCATTTTGTAACATAATTAAGTAACCAATTACATCATCTAAAGATATGAATATGAATAAGTAGAATCGACAATAAGATGGAACAACATAACAAATAAAATTACACACTTCGCAGAATTAAAACCAGAATCACATCAGAGATTCTAGATTAGACAATAATGACAAGAAAACAATTATTATTAATATGATAAAAGCAGTCTCAAAGAAATTTAAAATTTTGCATGATGTGTTCGAAGTAGATCATAGTCTAGACTCTAGACCAAATATATAGGAAACATAAAATACAATAAAAATGTTACAATAATGGAGGTAATAAATTACACAAGACACAATTTCAAATTGAAAATAAAAGGGTCCCTATCTAGTGTGTGGAGCATACTGTAGACTAAACACTAAATAGAGAAATATAATTCTGCCCTACCTCTTTCTAAAATTAGAGCTAAAGATCATAGGAATGATAAAGTAAAAATAATGACACAAATTTAAATTTGAACCAAAATGAAAGAGGCTTAGAATCTAAACAATAATGTCACTGCTATTGGATATTTGATTACATAGAACTGACAAAAAACGTCATGCAAAGTAACTAAATCAGCAAACAGTAGACATCTTATTATCTACAGAGACAGTGAAAAGCCTATTAACTGGAAGCATAATATGATTACAAGACAATAAGTCACAAAAGTATTGTACCTCACTTTTGAATTCTTCAAGTGATTCACCAAATATAGATTGATCTAGAAACCTTTTTACAGCAACTTCCTACAAGATAAAAAGCAATGTGCCCTTAATATTTGAATTACCTAACAAGATAGAAAATACTAACGTATGAAAATAATTGCAAGGTAGCCCAGGTTAGCAATAAGCCTGTCAATGATATTGCTGAACATTTTGCTCAGGTTTAAAAAAATCGTAAATACAAGGAACACATTTGATTATTAAATTGTTTTAAAAAGCTACTTTTTTTAGGGTGTAATCTTAGAGGGTGCTTGTGATGGCTTAGTTCAGACAAAAAAGGGAGAGAGGCTTTTAGGATTCTGTTAGAAACCTGATCCGCGCGCTCCAATGATAGCAGAAATACTATGTATCATCAAATGTCTTGGAATCTGCTGAAGTAAGAACTAGAGAACTACAAACAGGGAATTTCTCACCAAAGACTGGGATGTTTATTTTGATTGGCATTATAGAGATTTTATTTGTGAAGCTGACAGACTCGCTAATGCAGCTCATAGATAGTTAATTCCTTTTTGCACCTTTGATCAAATCCCACCCTGGCTACTGAGATGGGAAATTGACGAAGGGTTTTCTGTTGTAATTTTCTTCTCAGGAATACCTTCTTTGAATTAAAAAAACTACTTTTTTTCTTGCACATGCATATACAAAGATGCAAACATTGCAATTTAGTCTAAACAGTTTTCACACCAAAAGCCAGGATTAGAAATTATCCAATTAGTCAGAGGCAAAGAAAATCACAGTTCCTCTCCATTCGCCATGGTAGACCTCCCCATAAGACCCTGCAGATCAAACATATGCCACATAAATGTAATTAAAATCTTCATAGGCAAAACTGGATGGAAGCGGGTAGGTATATTTATATTGCATATACCTTCATAAATATGTTAGGGGAAAAAATCTCAAAAGAACAGTGTAAAGTTAATACCAAGTCCAATGCGCTCACCCACCACCATTTCCTCCCATGGAATCTCATACTCGGCAACATCATCTAGTGCAGAATCAGATTTTGTGCTTGCATTACTAACTGATTTATCAGATATTCTCTCGCCTTCCAAGTTTTCTCCTAAAGTACCATGCTCTCCATCACCACTGCCCTTTGGCTCATAACCACCATCTGTATCCCCATCACTCCGACTGCCCTGCTCATACTGTTTACTGACAGCTGCCGTGGTTGCAACAACAGCTGCAGCAGTAGCAGCTGCTACAGGAAGCTCAATCTTTGAGTCAGTGCTTGACTTTGCCGCAGCAACTACCATGGAAGATGCAACAACAGCAGCTGCTGCAGCTGCAGCGGCAGCAACTGGGACATTTTTCCCATATTTCACAGGACTAGTTTCTTCTTGGGGTGGTATGTGCTGACCAGCTGCTTCCCTTGTATCAATGGGAAGGTTGGTCCCTAAACCTTCTACAGGCTTAGAATGCTCCAGCTGAGTGCTAGTGCTTGCTTTGGAATGAATTCTGTAGTGAGGCAAAGGAGGCAAAATTTGAGCAGGACCTACATAATCAGCCAATTTAGTTTCTTGCTGGGCAATCCCCTGTTTAAGTTCGTCCTTTTCTTCAGACAGTGATGGGGTACCAAGTTGCTCATTACAAATATCAGAGAATAAGTTTGGAGGAACAACAACACCACTTTCAAGTAGAACGTTATGAAGCTTTTGAGCCAAGTTAGGATTATCTTTGGCAGCATCAATCATATATTTTGAAACATCTTTAACCTTCAATTTACGAGCTGCAGGGGAACTGATCCCTTCTGTCCAAGAAGGTGATCTTGCATGTCCATGTGCATAATTAGGCCTACTAGGTGTTTCCCGTGCAATCTTCTCAACATTGAGGGGACTTTTGAAAGTACACAAGGGTTTCTCTGGCCCTTCCTTGCCAGGAGAAGGCCTGCTTTTGTCAGACCTGACAGAGGCAGATTTCTTTGATTTGTTTGAATCATCCAATACCCTAGAGTCTAAAGTTTCTTCTATTGAAGTTTCAATGCCTCTGCTGGACAATGCCACCTGAGAAGAATCAAGGTCTCCTGTTGAAGGAATGGCCAAAAATATTGATTCATTATACTCAATATGCGATCCAGTTGTATCAGCAGGAATAAGGGTTCCAGGATCACCCATTAGGTCAACAATATACTCCCTGAAATTCAAATCAACATCTTATAGGTACAAACATATGAGAGTTACACAAAGAAAAAGGCAACATTCACATATTAACCCTTTTAAGAAATTTTTGAAAAATAGAAAAACAAATGCTGCAACAAGAATGGCAAACAAATGGAAGATGCTAATAATACATTGAGATTTCTACTCTGGAACAATTTGAGGCAACAGAAGTATTGACTAAAGAATGTCATCGTATTGAAGACAGAAAACAAGAAAAGCAACTCATACATGCATATAGTCATATGTTCTAATGGCAATGCAACAAGAGTTATATTATAACAATCCTTCCAACTTGCCTAACATCACAAAAGCACAAATTTAATAGCAATTACCTTCCATCAGCAGTCCTGATAAAATTCATTGCCACATCATCAGAACCCGTATATTGCAGTCCTTTGACCAACCGACATGGAACACCCACACAATCAGCTAAAACCTATATTTGATATATAGCAATAATTCATTAGAAATACCAGGACTTTTGAAAAGTGAAAACCAAATCTAGAACTACTGGAAAAAATATGTTATCTTCAATTCATAGTAGTGTGCGAGTTTTCTACAAGAATAGGGAAAACAACCTCATAGCATATAGTGGCAATGATTCTCTTAATGTCATTAAATAAAAAGCCATTTAAGTTACTGAAGGCTTCAACCATTTAAGCATTGAATTGTTCTTGAATAACATTTAGACCATAACAGAAACAGATGGAACAAATACCTTAAATAATAAGGCACGGTGCCGAGCCAATCCAATGGTCAGAGAACCAAGTGGCAAAACCATGCTTCCAAGGGTTGATTTCAGACTATAACTAAGACTCTTCCAAGCACTTTTCATATGCTGAGGATCGGAAACTGGCCCACCCATATAGTCAGCCACTAATACAGCAAGCTTCTTCACCAAACTGCTATTTACTACTGCTTCAATATCTGATCTTGACTTCCTTGCTAGTTGTAGGGCTTTTTGCTCTAGTTTCAACAAATTAGAATCAGCAGCCCTATTGACTAAGACAGCCTCCCATGTGACACCACCAGATATTGATGTTCCTTGCAGATCTATTAGGGAAGGCATTCTTGCAGAGGCGGACTCAATCAAGATCCCATAAAGATCATAGAAGCCATCTAAAATCTTGTCATCATATCCAAGAGCATTGTAATTCTGTCAAGCATAGTTAAATCTACCGTTTAAGTTAGATAGGAATAGATGTAGGATAAACTATAGATTCAAGTAACTATAGGAATACATCCCTATTGTATAAGAACCAATCGATTAATGGACTTCCCGGATCCAAACAATATATAGCAGGATTAATAAACTGTTCTGAAAAATAAGGACTCATCATTTTGTCAAAAACATTTATGGATTCTTAAGAGGAAAATTACCATTGTTGACGTTAAGTAACAAATGGAGGGTAACTAAGAAAACATTTATATAATAGAATTATATTTTGATATAAAGACATAATTATTTATGGGAATCTACATATAAAAGGTATATGCAGCTTTAATCTCAATAACATGGCTTAGCCACCGTCTAAAACTATGGACACTTGATGCGCATAACACGTTGAGTTACTGGCATTTCCATCCCAATAATATATTTAACACTGTCAAAGTTCTACGGCCAGACATGACTTTCTATTGCTGTCTGTCATTGTCGCAAATAAGTCTAAAGGAGTAAATATGACAAAATCACATGTCTAGATCTCTTCATTTCTTTCCATTCATCCCCCCCCCCCAAAAAAAAAAAGAACTTTTAACACAGCTCCTCGTTTTCAGGGTACCCACAATCCAAATGATGCATGCACCACATGCTCATCCGATTTTCTCATTCTTGTACCGCCTTACATCTTCATGGATGACATAACAATCAAACTTATTCGATACCATACTTTATTTTTCTGGAACCACCATCACAACAACGGCAATGTGACTTCCACCCAAAGTCAATGGTGTTAAGGTGAATAAACTAACTTACCCAGTATCGATAGGCCACAACTTCAGCTGGTGTATTGTCTGGGTCACAAGAGCCTAAACTGATCTGCTTAATAGCTTCAATTTGCACAGCCTCAGGATCCTCCTTTGCACTCAACTCTAAAGCCATTTGAATCTGATACTCTTCCTCTATTTCAGGATCCTTCGAAGTGCTAGAAGTTGTGTCACACCTCGCAGAATCAGAAACAGTATCCAAACCACCACTGCTCATTGAATCAGACGGTTCCGTTCTCTCCCCTCTTGTGAGGTTCGTAGATGGAGGACTACGACTCTGCTTATTAGCAACTGCATGCAACCAATTCGAAAGCCCTGAAAAGGGTTTATTCTCAGGAATTTGAGGGAACCGTGAGTGAGAAAGCTTCTTAGGGGATGGACTATCGTTGGACTTGTTTCCCCTTGATGAAGTAGAACCTTCAGTATCTTCTGATTGACGGGGTATAATATGAAGCTTCTTGAGAATGTTCTTCATATCTTTTCACTGAGATACCGTATTGAATGCTAAAGGGGTGAAAACCTCTCCATTGTCTTAGACCAAGCATGAAATCAAAATCGCTATGTATCAAAAGGGTGGATCCAATAAATTGTTCAGAAAGCCACGACAGAAGTTTGAAATCTAAATAACACCATGAATCATTTCAACTTTCAAGCAGCATCCACCAAAGAGAAGCTAATCACGCTCATACTATAAGCTTGAATCGAAAGGGAAAGACTACGTTTCACAGGACAAGTAAATCCCACTAAGGAAAAGATCCTGAAATATAAAACAATCATCGGAAGCTAACCCAGTTTCAGAAGCTCTCTTAAAGTGCGCGTCACCTTTACGGAGCAATAAAACACGGAGACTATCGCGAAACCAGATTGAGAAAAGAAAGGATCTTCCCTTTTGGTACTGGGCAGCAGAGCACAAAAATAGAAGAGACAGGAGGAGTACGAAGAGAACATTAAGGAAACGAAAAATAGAACGAGCAGGTAAGCAGAGGCTAAGAAGAGCGAGCAGAGAGAGGATGCAGCAAGTGGGAGAGTAGGGCCACAAGGAAAGGACCCACTTGCCTAAGGCTATGTTTGGTTTGATGGAGGGGAAAGGAAGGGGATGGATAGGAGGGAATGGAAAGGGATGGAAGGGTATAAAGTTACCTTGTTTGGTTTAGTTAAAGGGGAAGGAAGGGGAATGATTTTTAATGATTCTTTGTTTGGTTCAGGAGGGGAGGGGAGGGAATTTAATAATCAATTTACCATTTTGCCCAAGTATATTGATTTATATTTATTTACTTATACAATTTATTTAAATTATTTTCC